>CM038214.1:165247576-165270076 GCA_021442155.1 Cymbidium sinense
TAGCGAATGAGGTCTCATTGTTAGCAATTAACGGACAAATCGCTCCACCAACTAAGAACGGCCATGCACCACCACCCATAGAATCAAGAAAGAGCTCTCAATCTGTCAATCCTTACTATGCGGACCTGGTAAGTTTCCCCGTGTTGAGTCAAATTAAATAGCTCCACTTCTTGAAAAGATGCATTTGCATTGATAATAAAAACTAATTACAATGTAGAAAAATTGCTAAAGCAAAACTAGCTACTAACAGATATTTCCTATCCTCCTCCAAAAGAGCAAAACTATGGAGGAATAGTGTGATTATCTAGACTATGCCATACAAAATCAAAGCTAGTAGCTATATCACAAAAGTGCAAGAGTGTTGTTAGATCTATTTGTGTATACAAAAATAACGGTGGAAGTTCTTAAAGTCGATGTCGAGCATCCAGTCGGTTACGCCATATTTCATTGTTAAGAGAAAGTTTGAGGTGATCCACCACACCTTTATTATCTCCTTCAATGATAATGCCCTTGTATTCATCATCCACGGTTCAATAATTTTGCTAGTGTAGAGCATAGCCTCAGTTCACAGATGTGCTTTCCCAATCTGAAAATAATGACCCATGGCTTTGAGGAAGTTGCCATTTTCATCCCAGCACCCTTTCTCCGGCCACCCCATTGGGAAGGAGTGAGCCATCCACATTAGCCTTGATCCAGTAGGAGGGAGGACACCACAAATTTAGTTTGATCATATCGGTGATGTCCCATTGCTTACGGATAGGATAAGAGGAAGAATGTGTGATAGAGCTTAGAATCAAAGGCGGCAATAGTCTTGAGGTACCATGGCTCGAGTGAGTCTTGGCGGTCGCGACTTCTCCACACCGTACACAATTTACACAATACATTCTAGCCCAACATAAGTTGTCACTTTACCTTAGTGAGAGCTTGGAGTAAATCTTGCAAATTGCTGAAAATTGGGATTGAGCGACCCCATGTTGCCAAAATCGGATAATGTTGTTGTGAGTATTGGACAGCAATGTGTTCAGTGTCTCATCGATTACACCCCAAGGGCAAAGGGTGGTGTGAGTTAAACCCCTCAGAGCAAGCCGGTGTTGTTTGGCAGGAGTTGATGAGCCACAACAACTTTTCCACAGGTGGGAGTTTCAAATTCGCATGGTGTAGGCCAATCTAAAATTTCACAAGCAGATTTTGTATAAAATGGATGTGAGTTGTCCCCATAGGTGCCTTGATGAGCTCGGGATGTCATGTTGATGTTCCTCTTCAATAGAAATGTTGGAGATGAGTTCACAGCTCCAATCAAAAGGATGTGCAGATTTTCAGTTTTCCGGGTTACTTTTCAGCGGCTCTTCCACCTTCCATTCCTCCATGCACTCCATGTTGAAATGTCACCATTTGGACGGTGGGATATCCAAATGGAGTTTAGAAAGTCCACCTCTTTGCCATTGCAAATTCTCCATTTTAAATTCGGTTCAAGGTGGAAGCACCATTAATAATTTTCCAGAATTGAGTCTCCAGCTTGGGTTCCCTATGCCATGGGTCCAACCCATACTTCTCGATCAAGCACTTGTGGGCAGGTGGGTTTAGAGAGGAATTCCCAAACCATTCTAGCCCTTAAGGGTCCATTCCATTTGACCATGTAGTCCAAGGCCTCCTTTGTTGGTTGGCATGCAGATTTTGTTCCAAGCAACATAGTGTATGCAATGATGGTTGTTGTTTCCTTGCCAAAGGAAGTTCCTAGCAAGCTTTTCAATCCCCTCTGTAATTCCCTTGGGAATTTTGGTGTGGGTTGTTTGGTACATAGAGATGCACAGCAAGGATGTCCTTATGAGTGTAAGTTGGCCGCCATTGAAGGTGTCTAACTCCCAAGAGCTGATTTTGTCTAGCCTTTTGGAGGAGTTGCTGAAAATCACAATTTTAACTTCCTCATGGCAAGCTTGATGCCCAAGTAATCAAGCTCCTCCACTCTTTGAAGCCTGAGCACAGTGATTCTGGCCTTCCATCTATGTGTGGCTTTGGCTATGATGATTTTGGTTGCATGTCTGGCCCATCATGCGGTAATTTTTTGAATATGGAGGACACCTTTTGCATGAGCCTTGGAAGCTTTGGTGGTGAATAAAATGTCAGCAGGCTCCACTCCTGGTGGTGCCCTTCCGTCAATTCCTTTAAGTTTCAGCCTTGCGACCATACTCCCCAGGTGGTGGTGCGACTTCGGATGCTCACATCGACTTTCAAGAACTTCCACCGGGTTATTTTTTATACACAAATAGATCTAACACTCTTGCGGACTTTGTGAGATATAGCTACTAGCTTTGATTTTGTATGGCATAGTCTAGATAATCACACTATTCCTCCACCAGTTTTTTGCTCTTTTGGAGGATAGGAAATATGTTGTTAGTAGCTAATTTTTTGCTTTCTTTAGCAGTTTTTTCTACATTGTAATCAGCTTTTTATTATCAATGCAAATGCATCTTTTCAAGGCAAGGTGGTGGTGCCATCACAGGATCTCTTTGCTGCTTTTGACCAAACCCCCAAGGACAGATCTACTTGGGGAAGAGCTTATTGTTCTGTTGTTTATCAAGTTTGGAGGGCGAATGCGAAGACTCATGGGCGCATTATGGAACCCCAAAATTCTTGCGGCAAACATTTTGGAGGCTTTCCTTCATCCTTTCGTGAGCAATGGAGCTCCACCCGACCCACATATTTTCATACTCCTCTGGACTCCCCTGGATGGCTAAAGGCTAATGGATGGTGCATACTTGGCGGTGTTGCGGTGTGGGGTAGTGATGAGACATGGGCAATCTTATCAATGCGGTATTGTTCTAGCATTGGGATAGCACTTTTGTGGAGAGCAAGGCTATGCTGCATCAAGACTTATTGAGCCTGGATGCATGAGTTGAAGGTATTATTCTTGAAGGAGAAAATACTACTGACCTACCTCAGAAGATGCTTCGAGTTCTTGGATAGCCTCCCACAGGAGCCTGATCTTGGCTTTCTCTGAGTTCCACCGGTGATGTTCTCTCACGGGGGCTGTCGGTTAGCGATTTTTGTACACTTTGCTACTACGAGTTTGTATGGCATTCTGGCGATTTTGTTTTATCCCTCACCTTTTCATATTATTTTGGAGGATGATAGGAAGCATTTAGCTTCAAGTTAGCATGCTTTTCTTTTTTATTGTTGAACTTTTTAGTTTGTAATACCTTTCTTTATTAATGCAAATGCAAAATTTCAAGGCAAGGTGGTGGTGCCTTGGAGGTGAGGCTGGCCAACATGAAAGGAGGTGCTGGTGGTGGTTTGCAGGAAACTCAGTTCAAGGGGAGACACGGTAGCCTTGGTTCTTCCAAGGAGGAAGGTGGAAAGCAGGACGAGGAGGTGCAGACCTCCTCAGAAGTGGATGTGGCTCGTTCTTCTTTGCAACTAAAGATGCAAAACATGGAGGCGGACCCTCTTGTTGACCCCAGTGAGGAAGGCAATTTGATGCCCTCTGCCTCTTCTATCGGCAATGGAGCGATGCTTCTAGCCGAGATGCGATGGTAGCGACAATGGAAATGTCCATGATGCTGACAATGCGAAGGAATTCAATTCCAAGCGGGTATGGAGGATCTGAGGGTAGTGGCGGCATTATGGAACATTATGGCATCTTGGCGGAAGCCATTTCGTCGGCTAAGGCAGCTATGGAGATGGACTCAAATGACAATTGCAATGCAACCAGGAGTGGAATTGTGGGTGCGAAAATTCCTTCGGCTACGGCTGCTCAAACCGAGCACCTCCTTCCATTCACCCAGGCAGAGGATGAAGAAGGCGGCATTGCAATCAATGACATAATCGGTGAGACTAAAGGCAATTTGAAATGCTTTCAAACTCATTTGATCGATCGAGGCACAGCAATCCGTATGTCCAAACAATCTCCCTTCAATGGAGCGAGTGCGCATTGAGCAAGGCTCTCTGAATTTAAGATGGGCGACACACGGTGATAACAAGCTTGGATGTGAATTACAAGCCATCCCAACTTCCACATTTCACGAAGGGGCAACCAACACCTATCGATTATGAATCAGGAGATGCACACTGGCTTGTTTGCGAAATGGAGAGATGGCCAGGAAAATGAAAATTTGCTCAGGGGTGAGTCCGAAGCGGACACTGGAATACCCACCTCCCATCTTGAAACCACATGAGCTACACAAGTAAAATGACACACCAAACAACTTGGAGGAAGCCGGTTATCCCTCTTGCCAAAATTCAGTTTGATGACATTAAAGACAACGAAGGAGTTACAATTGATGCTAGCTCATCTAATATCCAAAAGCAGCGACTAGTTGGAAAGCTTCTTGGCAAAACTCCCATTTTATTTCTTAAACAATGACCTCAAAGAAAATGGAGTAAATGGGAGATTTCAACTTAATTTTAGTTGGTGATTGCTTTCTATGCATCTTCCAATCAATTGAGGCTCAGATGCGATTGCAAAATGGACCACGGTTCATTTCGAAAATGTCATAGCTATGGACAAATGGAGTGACTTTCTCTCACTCATTGCACTTCACTTCTCTATTTGGATGAGATTACCTAGCCTACCACTCATTGGGATAGTAACAACTTGGCGAATAGCTTCCTATGTTGGTGAGTATGTAGATAATCAAACAAGCAAATGGGGACAAAGTCTTTATGCTCGGGTATGTGTCAAAGTGGACCTCTCAAATAGTCTCCCACCTGGAATCTGGATCAATGGAGTTAATGGCCGCTTCTTTCAAAGAGTGGGGTATGAAGGTATTGCACAACTTTGTTTCAAATCACGGGAAGGTTGGTACAATTGATGTGTGTCGGACAAGACTCACTCAACTCACAATGTGCGATAACATGAAGAACACTCCTCTCTCCTCCTCACTCAGAAACCCAACCAACTCCTTGAGTTCAGCAAACCACCCAACCACCTGATAAAGTGCAGCAAATTTTTTAGCACTTGACCAAATCCCACAACTCCGGCTGAGGGGTAGTTCGAGACCACTCAAACATCATGGGAATCTTCAAGCCATTATTGACACATACGAAATCTGCCCGATGGCAGCTAATAACAAAGGAAAATGATCGGAATGCCAATATAGCCAATGAAGAAGCTGAGGGACCTATGGGCCATGGACCTTGTATCCAGAGGAAGCCAAGACCCTCAAACTGAAAAAGAACCACAACAAGGAATCACCACCAAGAAATCTGCGGCAGAGCAATAGAAAGCAGAAAATGAATTCGACACCCAAATCTGAAGGCTAGAAGGGAGGATAACATCGACCAACAAACATGGATAAAGGGAAGGCCACCTCCAACAACTCTACATTCCTTCCAGTAGTTAAAGAAACACATGAATACGAATTTGTTCAAAATAGAAAAGCGGATAATCGGATATCCAAGGCACACTTGTAGAGAATTGGGTCAAGGCATAAAAGCAGCTCCTCGAAAACACAAGAAAAGTTAATTCCATCTTGACATTGGGGGGAACTCCTCCCATGATGTCTACCCATGACGTCCATCATAATGTGGAATTGCCGGAGGGTCCGAAAAAAGGCCACGGGCCACTTTCTCCAGCAGATTCTTGTAGAGAATCAAGCTCTTTTCATTGGCCTTATAGAAACTAAAGTGACAGACATCACTAGAAGGGAGATTGATCAAATAGTGGGGTGCAACTGGAGTTTTTTACAACAACTAGGAAAATGAGGCATCCTTGCTCTTTGGAGAAATGACATTACTTTCTCTCCTCTCTCATAAAATGAACAATGCATTGTGGGAGACATCTGTACCAGATAAAGCTATATGGAGGGTGACCATCTGTTATGCTAACAAAGACTACCACATTTGGCGGAAACTTTGGGACACCTTAACTCCTCTGCTAAATATCAGCTTGCCATCCATTGTTGGGGGAGATTTTAATTGCATTTATGAGGCCAAAGACAAAAAAGGGGGGAAGCTTTTCAAAAGCTCACCAGCGTCAAATGAGATGATGGAATTCCTCACCAATGGGGACTTACATGAGCTGAATTTTTTTGGTCCAAGATTCACATGGACCAACAACAAAGATAAAATAATAGTCGAATATGGTGCCTTGGCTTCCTCATCAACTCCATGCATCCAACCTACTCCCATTTGCACAAACTAAACATCTTTCAAGGATTGCATCCATCATTGCCCTATTGTTCTACAAATCAACTCTAAGGAGATGTGGAAATCTGGCGGTGGAAATTAGTCACTTGGCTCATATCCTATGGCTTGGAAACTTGTGTGGAAATGTTGGCAAGGTAACTATGAAGGGTCGGGGCTGAAAACTTGAGAGAAAATGCACATAAGGAACCAATTCCTTGAGCAATAAAGCTCAAAGATTTGAGTAAGCAAAGGGACTCAAGGAAGAAATTTGCAACTCTGGTGGTGATTGCTCTCCACAGGGGATGACAGAGCAGCAAGAAAGAGACCTCCAACTCAAGGCAAATGAGCTGAACTCTACCCTGGCCCGTTTATCTTGTTGGTGGCGGCAAAGAGCTAAAGTTAGGTGGGCTGAAGAGGGGGATGCCAACACACATTACTTTCGCACTATTGCAACTGCTAGAAAGAGGTCAAATAGAATCAACACCCTCAAACTTGATGATGGCCAACTAAGAGATCCTCATACACCAAGCTTTTATGAGCTTTTTAGTGGAGTGCACATCCCATTCTACTAACAATTGGCCTTCTTTATCAACACCATCTCATCACAGATCAAATAGATATCAATGAGGCTATAGAGGACCAAATGGGACTAATCCACAGGATTGATGGTATCACCACATCCTTCTACAAGCACTTTGGGGTGGGCGGTGGAACCATGATTCCTCTCATGGAAATTGCCCAATCTGAAGCCCCCCAAACTTTGTCGGCATCCTTGTGCGGCAGACTACCAAATATCATTTGAAAAGCGCATTGCCTACTAGATCTATCTCCCACCCGCGCGGCCCAAGAAATTATTAACAAATTCCAACACTCCACCTCTAAGGAGGGATTCATGGCAATTAAAATCGACATGGAGCAAGCATATGATAAAATGAGCTGGGGAACCTTAACTATAATCCTAAAACAATTTGGGTTACCCATGAAGTTCAATTGGATTCTCCTGCATTTCCTGCTTCCTTCTCCCTCTTGTTAAATGGGCAAGAAGCTGAATGGATACAAGCTAGTTGTGGTTTGACAAGGGTGCCCGTTATCCCCTACCTCTTTATCCTTTGCTCGAGCGCTTTCCTTAGCTATAAAGCAACATGGGGAGTGCCTATACTGGGAACACGATATAACACCTTCTTTATGCAGATGACATTTTATTCACCACTAAAGCTTCCATTGCCCATGCAAAGGGTGTCACCCAAATTCTGGACAACTATTGCAAATGGACGGGGCAGCGTATCAATTCCACCAAAACTATCATTATGTTCAGCAAGGCTACACACAGATGGAAGGCCAACCAAATCACTAGGCTCCTTTGGATTGAAGAGTTGAGCTTGATTACTTAGGCATTAAACTTGCCATGAGAAAATTAAACAAAGTGGACTTTCGACTATTACAAAGGTAGAGGCAAAATCAGTTCATGGGGTGTTAGACACCTTTCAATGGCGGGTCATCTTACACTTATACGGACATCCTTACTTTGCATCTCTATGTACCAAGCAACACACCGAAATCCCAAGGGATTCACCAAAGAGATTGAGAAGCTTGCTAGGAACTTCCTTTGGCAAGGAAATAACAACCAATTCAATACTATGTTCCTTGGGACAAAATCATGCCTACCAAAGGTGGCCTTGGGTTACATGGCGAGGCTGGAATGGCCCCTAAGGGCTAGAATGGCTTGAGAATTCCTCTCTAAACCGAATATGCTGCTCCACAAATGCCTTATTGAAGTATGGGCTGAACCCATGGCTAGAGAAACCAAGCGGGACTCCAATTCTGGAAAATTATCAGGGATGGTGCTCACTGACTGAATCACGAAATGGAAGATTAGCAATGGTAAGAGGTGGACTTCCTAAACTCTACTTGGATTTCAGACCTTCCCCTTTCCAAATGGCGTACTTATCTCAACATGGAGTGCATGGAGGATTGGAAGGTAGAAAACCTGATTGCTGAAAATAGAGGATGGAATCATGAAAATCTGCATACCATATTTGGTCCGGACCACTCATCTCACATTCTCCGTGGAGGAGCACCAAAATGACATCCAGGCTCATCAAGGCACCCATGGGGACAACTCTCACTTCCATATTATACAAAATCTATTTTGCTGAAATTTCAGATTGGCCATACAACAATTTGAAACTCCCACCGGGAAAAGTTGTTTTGGTGGCTCATCAAAGACTCTTTGTCAACCAACACTTGGCTTGCTCGTCGGGTTTAACCACCTTTTCCCATGGGGTGTAGGAAGACTTTGAACACATTGAATGTTCCATCATACACAACATAATCAATTTGGCTAAATGAGTTTCAATCCCTTTTCGACCTAGATTTACTCAAGCCCTCACCAGTGTGGACAACTTGTGTTGGGATAGAATGTATTGTACTATTGTTTACCCGTTTGGAGAACGTACCAAGACTCACGGCCAAACTATGGAGGATTATTCGCTTCCATTCTTAGCTCCATCACACATTCTACCTCTTTTCCTTTCCGAGCAATGGGACATCACCCACCTATGGGCTGATCAAACCTACATTGTGGTGTCCTCCCCCTCCTGGTTGGATCAAGGCAAATGTGGATGGCTCCTTGCTCTCTAATGGGTCGGCTGGTGTTGCAGTGGTCTTACGGGATGAGAATGGCAACTTCATTAAAGCCATGGGTCATTGCTTCCAACATTGGGACACTGTTGGAATTAGCGGCAATGCTCTACACCCAACACATCATTGAACCTTGGATGACAGAGTACAAAGGCATTGTCATTGAAGGAGACAACATAGGGGTGGTGGACCACCTCGCTCTCTCACACAATGAGATATGGCGAACCAACTCCCTCCGCTCGGACATCGACTTTCAAAAACTTCCACCAGGTCATTTTCAATTACACACAAAGATCTAACAATAGCTTAGCTGATTTTTGTGCGAATGTTGCTATTTCTTTTGATTTTGTTTAGCTGATAACCACACTATTCCTCCAGAGTTTTGTGCTTTTGGAGGAGGATAGGAAACATGCTGTTAGTAGCTAATTTTTGCTTCTTTTACAACTTTTATAACTTGTAATCAGTATTTTCATTATCAATGCAAATGCATCTTTTCAAGGAACCCAATGGAAACATATCGGAGAAATGTTTGGCAGCAAAACACAAAAAGGAGTGACTCCATGAGGTGGAAAATCATCGATGGGGCAAAAATAGCGAATTTGCATTGGAAAATTGCGGTGAGGACATTGACTTCAAATGTGCATGGATCAGCGATCTAGCCAAATGGCCTACCTTCATAACATGGAAATTCTTGATTGGAGCATTGCCAATCTAATTCCAACAAATCTGAATTTGGAGAAGCTGCGAGTTGTTTGGCGACCTTATGGGTCGCATTTCCAAAATACAAATCTGGACCAACCCATCAGTGAGCTAATCAAGAACCGTTGGGGACCTGTCACCTCTAGTTTACCAAGGTATCTTTACTAAAATGAAGCATCCAGTTTCCAGCAAAGTGAAACTTCCCCAGGAAAGAATTTTCGGTGGAGGCTCATCCAACATGCTATACCAACCAATTGATGGTTAGCTCGTCGTGGCTTAATGAAAAACACCTTGTGCCCTTGGGGATGCAACCAGGAGGAAGATATTAAACATATTGCTATCCACTGCACCCTTACCAATGCTATAATTGATTCTTGCAAAATGGGGTTCAATTCCTATTTTCACTTGAGATCTCCTTCAAGCCATTCAAAATGTGCAACCAAGTATGGTCGTTGGGCTAAATGCTCTTGTGTGTTATCTACCAAGTTTGGAGGGCCGTAATGCTAAAAGCATGGCGTAGCCATGGCACCCTAAATTATTGCGCCTCAATTATCCATCACCCGCTCCTCCTTCCCCAAGCAATTGGACATCACCCGCCATGGGCTAATCAAACCTACTATGTGGTGTCCTCCCCATCCTGGTTGGATCAAGGAGAGCGTGGATGGATCCTTGCTTTTAATGTCGTGGTATTCTTAAGAGATGATAATGGAAACTTCATCAAAGCTTTGGGTCAACATTGGAGCAACGACGGTGGAATTAGCGACATGCTCTACATTCAACATCATGGAGCCTTGGATGGAGTATAGAGGCATAGTCATTGAAGGGGATAACATGTGGTGGACTACCTCAAGCTCTCTCTTGAGTGAGATATGATGACCTCAGCTCGACATAAGCTTTTGAAGAACTTCCACCGGGTTATTTTGCTTACACACAAGATCTAACAATAGCTTAGCGACTTTTGTGCGGATATAGCTACTTGCTTTGATTTTGTATGGCATAGCAGATAACCACATTATTCCTCCAGTTTTGTGCTTTTGGAGGAGGATAGGAAACATCTTTGTTAGTAGTTTTACTTTCTTTGCAACTTTTATAACTTGTAACCAGTCTTTTTCATTATCAATGCAAATGCATCTTTTCAAGGAACCCAAAAATGTTGGACCCAAAAACTTTGAAAAAACTTTGGGGGGCTCTTTCATTCTCAACAATTTTTTTCTCTCTCTTGAGGCGGCTTTCCAATACTCTTTTCTCTCCATGGTGGGGGGTGGCCGACGGTCACCTCCTCCTACAAGGGACAAGGCAGCTAGGAGGGAAGGCCGAGAAGGTGGCAAGAAGGAGAGGGGCCATGGCAAGGAGGTGCTAGGGATGGACAAGGGTTTTGGTCAAGGAATGGTCAGGTTGGTGACGATTTTGACATGGAAATGCATGGAGAAGGTGGCGACTCTGACCATCAAGGCTTCTCAAGAGGAGGTGCTAGGGGTTGGCAAGTGGTGGTCTTGGTTTGGCGGAGGAAGAGATTTTGAAAATCAAGCTCACCTATTCACTCTGGCATGCTACTGCAGACAGACTCTGCCTTCAGCCATGGTTTGTGAGGGGAGGCAGAAGGGCAAGGTTGTCCCAGTGATGGCCCTTCAGGAAGGGGGGGCAATGGCCAATCATGAGCTGTGAGCATTGATTCGGGAAGCGGGGTGCATTTAGGAAGCAGTCATAAATTACTGGCGGACCACAACCGCGGGGATTGCGGGTGGGCTCACATGCGGAGGCACTCAACGGCGGCCAGGTGTGTATGGCAGCCCAGATGCAAGCGCCGTGCATGGCCTTGGCTGTAACCAATTCTGGCTGCGGGAGGAAGCCAGAGGACAAGCCGACAAACCATCGAACCGTTCACTCTGGTGGCTAGAATTCGCACCTGTAGACATCTTAGGTGGCCGATCAAGTGGCCAATGGGGATGATGATATGATGATGGTGAAGATCAGCCTTGCTAAGGCTAACAACACACACAAAGGCAAAGCGAGAGCATGGAGGGACTCAGTGGGCAAGGTATGTTCTACAATGAGTGTGATATGGATGACATTAGGGCTTGTTGCACCATATGGATGATTTAGGTGAGGATTGTCTTTGGACACCCAATTGCAAGTGGGGAGGTTGACCAAGATGTCTCAATGGCTGATCACAATGCTCCAAGGTAGTGCACACAAGGTGTTTGCACTAATGCCAAAGAGAACCCTATCACATTTTCTTGGGGTGTGCTTCAAGGATTGAACAAAGGGAAGGGCAAGGCTACCAACCCTTTGTTTGAAGACAATACCTCCCAGAGAGGCATTTCCTAGAACTTCAAATGGTGCTAGCTCTCAGCCAAGGGAGGGCAATGATCAAGCTAACCCTTGGAGGAGGAAGGAGTATGTTAAATTGGGGCCTATTGACAAAAATGCAGCACTCATGGAGGATGGCATTCTACTGGATGACCAAGCTTTGGATGATAATCAAGTGAAGCTTGAAAGAGCACTTGTTGGAAAGGTTTTGGGGAGAAGACCATCATATTTCTACCTCACGCACTGCAGAGGAAGTGGAGTAGATGGGGGGCTTTCAAATTGATTATGGTTGCTCCAGATTTCTTTGTTTGCATCTTTGAAACTATTGAGACTAGAGATGCAGTTTTGATGAATGGGCCATGGTTCGTTGCAGGGAATGTTATTGGGTTGGATAAGTGGACTCCCACTTTCAATTCCAAATCTTTTCATGGGCTCTCCTCTCCGATCTGGGTATTATTTCCTAACCTCCCCGCTTTACTTGGGATAACACTAATATTGCGATCGCTTCCTTCATTGGAGAGCCTCGGGTGGATCACCCAACAAACTCATGGGGCAAAGCATGTTTGTAGAGTATGCATCACTTGATCTTTCACAAAACTCCCCACGAGTTTGGATCCATGGAAGAAACGGAAGGTTTTTCCAACATGTTGAGTATGAGGGATTACTCAACTCTACTTTTCTTGTGGAAAGGTGGGACACAAGGTTGATTCTTGCCCCACCAAGGGGGTTCCTCCAGTTGCTCCCACTATGGGTAAGACTTCCTCTTCTCCTCCTGTTCAGACTAATGTGCATGAGTCTATGCATAACTTGGCCCAGCCTAATTTAGCTGAGAAGGGGGAATGTAGCACTGTCAATTAGAATCCTACTAAAGGCAAGGATGTTGAGACACAATAAGCTATTCCACCACCATTATGAGGAGCCCACTTCTTCTGAGTATGGTCCTTGGGTGCTGGTCACCAGAAAGAAGAGAACTAACAACAAGGAATGAGCAACTTGAAGAAGAAGGATGGGAAGCAAGGCCATAAAGGTGGCCAACCCATACTCATTCCCTGGAAGAGCTCCTCCACAAGGAGCACCTCAAAGCCCCTCCATCCAATGCCTCTTGACCCCATATTCCAAGCCAAAACCACATGGAGAAGCTCAAAAGCGTGTGGGAGAAGGCAACCATGCATACTACCACAAGGCAAGGGTGTCAGCACACTTTGAGAGAGAGCTGCAATTTGGGGCCAATTGAGGCCAACTCAAAGAAGAGGAAAAGGTACACACCTGAATCACCCGGGGATAAATCCCCATTGGTGACTTAATGTCATCCATCCTTTTGGAATTGTAGGGGCAAAGAAAACTACGGCCAACACCTATGCCACCTGATTGGTGGCCATGATATCTGTATGATTGGCCTGGTGGAAACCAGGATTGAGGAGATCTCTCGACGAAAATTGGACAAGTTGGTTGGAAGCAACTGGCAGTTCATTTGTCATCCCTCTATAGGGAATTCTGGTGGGATTATTATTCTTTGGTAGAGCAACCTGATTGGGTTCACCCCAACTATTCTTACTGATCAGAAGTGGGAAGTGTTAGTATGCCTAATAACACCCAATGGACTCTTGGCTGGGTTTATGCTAATAAAGATTATCACAGAGGACACTTTGCACTATTCTTAGCGATCAATCCAGCCCCTACTATTATTGGTGGAGATTTTAAGCGCATCCCGACGAGGATAAGAAGGAGGGAAGCCTTTTCTTATTCACGGAAATGGAGGATTGCATGGCCTCCGTGGACTTGCATGAGCTTGATTTTATTGGCCAACAATTCACATGGACCAACAACAAGGAGGGCAGGAGTAAGATTTGGGTCAGACTTGATAGGATCCTTGTCAACTCATTGGCATCCAACTTACTCAGAGACACAAAGGTCAGTCACCTTTCTCGTATTGCTTCTGATCACTGTCCTTTGTTGCTTTCGCCATTTCGCCGCTTAGATAGACCACATCGGTGGCTATGATTTGAGGAAATATGGCTTTCTTATCCTATGGCCTTGAAGTTGGTGTGGCAAAATGGGGAAAAATGACTATGGCTCTAAAGCTGATATTCTCCAATGAAAAAGCAGCAGAACATTGAAGGCCCTCTTTCATTGGAGCAAAAATAAGATGAAGGATTTGAACTCTCAGAAGAGTAAATTGGAGGAAGACATTGCTGAACTCATCATTGATTGTGATGGTCCATCCACCACGTGAGGTGATTCATTCCAAGGTGGTGGAGCTGAATTCTACTCTTGCCGCTAAACACTTGGTGGAAACAGAGAGCCAAGTCCGATGGCTTCATCAGGAGATGGTAATACTCACTTTTCCACACTATTGCTTCGCTGACATCACCAATAGAATCAACAGTGTCAGTGAGGATGGAAGCATTGGACAGGAAGACATTACTACCTTCACCACTTTCAGCATAAGTGGATCGAAGGGGATGTTTCACTTGATGATTGGCCTACCAGATTGACGGGTACCTCCTCATGTCAAAACTCTTCTTGATGCTAACATTACTGAGCAGGAAATTTGGGAGGCCTTACACTCGATGGGGCCCAATAGAGCTCCAGGATTGGATGGGATTACCTCATCCTTCTACAAGCAATTCTGGCGGTGTGTGAAGGAGGATGTTATTGCATTGTCGAGTTCTTTCTCACTTCCGCATGGATGATAATTGGAAAGAGATGCTCATTGTGATTTTGAAGAGTGGGGCCAACTGTCCATCCAAGTTGGCCCATTAGTCTATGTCAGACCATTTACAAGCTGGTTGCAAAGATCCTGGTTAATAGACTAAAGCATATCCTCCCTGCCATCATTTCTGAGGAGCAAGGTGCCTTTGTGCCACAGAGGAACATCTCACATCACTGCCTCCTAGCCCAGGAAATCTTTAATAAGCTTAAGCACTCAACCTCTCAGGTTGGGGGCATGGTGATCAAGATTGACATGGAGCAGGCATATGATCGCATGAGTTGGACTTTGGAGAAAATCCTATTGAGTTTCCCTTCTACATTCAGCAAGTGGGTGATGCAATGTATTACATTCCTGAAGTTCTCTATCTTCCTGAATGGAAGATGGACTAAGTGGATTGATGCTCAGTGTGATTTTTGACAAGGGTGTCCGCTCTCCCCTTACTTGTTCATCTTGTGCTCTGAGCTTCTTACCCAAGCCTTCAAGCAAAAGGGGCCCCAGCTGGGCATGTCTCGACACGGAGGTACTGATCTCTCTCATCTCTTTATGATATTATTATTGCTTCTCGTGCATCGGCACATGGTAAAAAGAGGCATTCTTGAGGAGTACTGTGAGGGCTATCAATCGCTAAATCGCTATCATCTCAACTAGATGGAGGACAAATCAGATTGCTAGGATGGATTATCTTGGCCTCAAGCTAGGACTTTGAAGACTTCATAAGAGTGATTACTCTCAGCTGATTCATCGGGCAAAGGAGAAGATTCTAGCTTGGGGATCCTCACCTATCCCTTGAGCCTCCACTGCTCTCTTGTCTGTGATCGCTTCCCATTACTCACACTATCATCCCTTCAAATGTTTTACTGGAGATTGAGAAGCTCTACAGATCCTTCCTCTGGGACAAGAGCTCCACACAGAAGAGTGTCAACTATGTCAAGTGGCATGACATATGTTCACCTCAGAAGGTTGGGGGCCTTGGTTTTCATTCTGCCACCACTTGGACTAGTCCGTTAAGGGAATGACTTGCCTGTGATTTCATTCAGAAGCCTACTACTCTTCTACACCGGTGCCAGTGGGAGAAGTATGATGATGATATTTGGGGGAGTTCTTTGAGAAGGGGTGATTCCAAGTCCCGGCATCCTTCTCGGAGCCCAAAGCCTCAAGCATATTATCGGTGGAGGATTGCTGATGGGAGCAAGGTGCAGGTACTCTCACACACTTGGTTGATAGATTTTTCTCTCTCCAGGAGACCGACCTTCATTGATGTAGCTGCCCTGGAGGATCAGATGTTGAGTACCTTCATTCGACCAGATAGGAGCTGGACTACTGCCAAATTGGAGCTTCACTTTGGCCATGACCTTGTTGAGCTGATCAAAGGAGTGGTGACTCACTCACTTAGTGATATCCCAAGATGACTCATCTACCCTAGGTAAGTCACTCACTTGCTTATGATGCCCTCCCCAGGATATCTCTCTTAGGTGGCTCAAGAGGTTTGGCTCCATCCCAGAGAAGTTATTTTGGTGGTGCATTTTGAAGGGTGATATCCCAACTCTTTCTTGCGATGGGGACTTGTGGAGGAGGTACAATGCCCGTGGGGCTGCTCGAGGCTAAGGATTTGGACCACATTCTGACTAGATGCTCTCTCACTGCTCTGAAGGTTCTTGCTACTTGGGGGCTTGTTATGCCTTCCTTTGCCACATCACAGGATCTCTTTGCTGCTTTTGACCAAACCCCCAAGGACAGATCTACTTGGGGTAGAGCTTACTGTTCTATTGTTTATCAAGTTTGGAGGGCCAGGAATGCAAAGACTCATGGACGGCCTTATGGAACCCCCAAAATTCTTGCGGCAAATATTTTGGAGGCATTCACCAACACTGCATCCTTTTCTTTTCGTGAATAATGGGAGCTCCACCAGCCTCACTGGCTATTTTCATACTTCTCCTGGACTCCCCCCCCCCTCCCGGATGGCTAAAGGCTAATGTGGATGGTGCTTCGGTGTGTATTGGGGTGGTGATCGAGATGACATGGGCAATCTTATCAAGGCTGCAGGTATTCAGTTCTAGCATTGGGATATCACTTTTGTGGAGATGCAGGCCATGCTCGCCATCAAGCAGCTTGTTGAGCCCTAGATGCATGAGTTGAAGGGTATTATTCTTGAAGGAGACAACACTACTATGGTGACCTACCTTCCAGAGAGTTATGACAGCCTCGCTCAGGCTGATCTTGGCTTTCTGAATTCCACGGTGTTGTTCTCTCACATCAGCCGGGACTACAATCAGTTAGCAGATTTTTATGCACACTTTGCTACTACCTCTGAGTTTGTATGGTATTCTGCTGATTTTTGTTTTATCCCTCCTACTTTTCATGTTATTTTGGAGGATGATAGGAAGCACTTAGCTTCAAGTTAGCTTTTCTTTTGATTGTTGAACTTTTTAGTTTGTAATATCTTTTCTTTATTAATGCAAATGCAAAATTTCAAGGAACCCAAAAACTTTGGGGAACCCAAAAACTTTACCCCGGAACCCAAAAACTTTGGGGGAGGCTCTCATTTTCACTCTCACTTTCTCTCTCTTGGTGCTCGATTTCCTTGTGTTTCTCTTTCCATGGAGGTGGTTAGGTCACCTCCTCCCGTGACAAAAGACGAAGGGGGGGAGAGTACCAAACTCTAGTCACTAAGCAAGATGGTCTTTCTCATGGTGAAATGGTGAGGGAGAGGCTACAAGGGTTGGCGGCACTAACCAGGATTTCATGGAGGAAGACCAAGTAACAAGGAGAGGTCGGCCAAACTTTGGCGGGCTCAGGAGGGAAGGTCTTGGATAGGAGGAGGCCTCATCAAGATGGAGGATTGCCACGCATATTCAAGTCCATGACTGCTTTGTCTTGGACGGTGCAGCTAGGGCGGTGTAGACTGGTGGCACTTGCAAGAGGAAGCCCTCTGGCCAGGCAGCGTGAGCCGAGCAGGTGCAGCAAGGGGCAGCGGGGTTCAGGCACATGGTCCTAGCCATTAGCCAGAAGTGAGAGAAGGCCTGGGGCACAGTAACACCGCGATGCAATGAAGGCGCAAATGGAATGTGAGAAAAACCGGGAGGCGGGCATGGAGGCCAACAGTTAGGTGGAAGCGACCGCATCCGTGAAGGCGACAGCAGATAGTTGCTTGTCCCTTGCCAGCGCGACAGGCCCACGCGGACAAGCCTCCTTGCCCGACCAGGCGCTTGATCACTTGTCCGGACAAGGCGCTAGTGATGCAGCTGCAGCGCATGGCAAGTCTCGGCTGGCTCATGTATCACCCTTGGGTGCACTCCCAATGGATGGTATGGACATGGGAGCTAGTCCAGACTCTAAAGACCATTGTTCTTCGGCCTATGAGGTTAGTCCCGACCATGACATGGCTGATTCTTCTCCCCTACCCGAAAGCACTCCCCCGAGTTGGGACAATGCTCCACCAATAGCAAACCCTTTTTTTTGGGGTGTTCTTCCTCCAACAAGTGGTCCACTTAAGGGATAGAGGCCCTCAGCTATGTCACCAGGGAAAATTTCTTCTCTCCCAAGAAATAATGCTTTTTCCAAGCATGGAACCTCTCAGCCAACCCAAGGGCAGCAAGCAAACCGACAGGCAAACCCATGGAAGAGGAAAGAACATGTTCGACTTGACCATGTGGACAAATCTGAAGCCCTAATGGGAGATGGGACCACAATTATGTTGGATGATGATGCCACAGACATTAACAACTCAAAACTGGAAAGAGCTTTGGTTGGCAAGGTTATTGGAAAGAGACCACCTTTTTTCTACTTAAACAATGATCTTCAATGAAATGGGGCCAATGGGGCAAATTTACCCTCATTATGGTGGCCATAGACTGCTTTGTGTGTGTATTTGATACAGTGGAAGCTAGAGATGCTGTCCTCCTGGGGGGACCTTGGTTTGTTGCTGGAAATGTTCTTGGCCTGGACAGATGGTCACCTTCTTTCAACCCAACATCTTTCCATGGATTGTCCTCACCAATTTGGGTCCGGCTCCCAAACTTGCCACTTCTGTACTGGGATAACACCAACATCGCCCGCATTGCCTCATACATTGGAACTCCACTATGGGTTGATCATCAGACAGATAGTTGGGGGCAAAGTCTCTATGCCAGAGTGTGTATCAGGGTGGATCTCTCTCAGAAATTGCCACCTGGAGTTTGGCTACAGGGAAGATATGGCCTTTTTTCAACCTGTGGAGTATGAGGGTATTTCTCACCTGTGTTTCTCTTGTGGCAAAGTTGGCCACAAAGTGGATAGCGCCTGAAAACTAGCTCGCCTCTACTCGCAAAGGGAAACCACCCACCATACCTCTATGGAAGCATCTTCTAATCTTGGCACTCAAGGTAACACTATTACACCTACCACTACTCTGACTAACTCCACTGTTGTGGCTATTCAAACAAATAGGGGTAAGGAAGCTACAACCACTGAGAAAGTCACCCATTCACCATCCTTGCCTCCTCAAGATCATCTCAATCCAAGGATGAGTATGGTCCTTGGGTCCTTCTTACTCGAAAAATGAAACCAAAACTACCTACTACTACCCAGTAGGTCAATGATAAAGGGCAACCCAACCCTAAACCTCCCCCTCCACAAAAGGCCAACCAACACTCCAATCCACCACATTTCAGTAACCTACCAATACTAGATTTCTTACCTGAAGTTGACACCACTATCCCCCCCATTTTCCAAACCATTGCGTCCCCCCCACAAACCTCCTCCTACTACAAAGGGTAAATCTAGTAAAGGAAAGTCCAGGAATACAAGTAGCTTGGTAACTTCTGATACTGTGACTGCTCAACCTGAAGACTACACCGTGGGTCTCTCAAAGAAGCGGAAGAAGGTTCGGTTGGACACATCGGATGGTGGGGATGCATCCCCTATGGGTTCCTGATGTCCTCCATTCTTTTTTGGAATTGTAGGGGTGCCTGCAAGACCACAACGGGCAACTACCTACGTCAGCTGATAGGTGGTCATAATATCTGCTTTGTTGGACTACTGGAGACAAGAATTGAACAAATCTCAAGACATGAGGTGGATAAACTGATTGGAAAATGATGGAGCTTTCTATGTCACCCCTCACGAGGAAACTCTGGTGGTATCATCCTACTCTGGCGCTCTGACATAGTAAGCTTTTCTCCTCTTCTTTTACATGACCAGGTTATACTGGGGAAAGCAACTTTACCAGATCAGAACCAATGGATGCTTGGATGGATATATGCAAATAAAGACTACCATTGTAGAAGACTATTATGGCAGGCTCTCCTTACACTAGTGGATCACTCCATTCCTATTATAGGAGGGGACTTCAACTGTATCACATCTCAGGTGGATAAAAAGGGAGGGAGGCCTTTCTCTTACTCACAGGCTGCCAAGGAAATGGAGGATTGCTTTATTTCTACCTCACTACAGGAACTTGAATTCCTTGGCCCCAGATTTACTTGGACTAACAATAAAGATGGAAGAAAAAATCTGGTCCAGGACAGGTGTTAGTGAACTCTTTGGCTTCAAACTTGCTCGGGACAATAAGGTGCGACTTACCCGCCTTGCCTCATCATCGCCCCACTTCTTCTCCAAATCTTGTGGGACAAGATGATCCACCACAGATGGCTCATTTGAAGACACATGGCTCCTACCCACCGCTTGGAACCGGTGGCATACATGGAAGAAAAATGACTATGGGACTAGAGCAAGTATCCTGAACAGGAAGAGTAGTAGAACTCTCAAAGCCCTTTACCATTGGAGCAAACAGAAACTTAAGCACCTTCAGGAAGAACATGACTTACTCACACAAGAGGTGATGGACCTACAGACCATTGATTGTTCTCCACAGGGTCTCTACCCGGACCAAGTACCTATTCTTACACAAAAAGTTTTACAACTTACCGCTGTCCAGTCCAGATTGGCTACATGGTGGAAACAAAGGGCAAAAGTCTGATGGCTGCAGGATGGCGATCAAAATACATATTTCTTCCACTCAGTAGCATCCTCCCGCCATAGGAGTAATAGAATCTCGACAGTTCAACTGGACAATGGGACTTTGTCCACAGACCCTGATGATATCTCTACCACTTTTACCTCCTTCTTCCAACACAAATGGCAGGTAGGGGACATTTCACTTGATGAATTGCCGGTCATAAAGAAATCAGTTCCACCGATCACCTACCCTTGGATGCACCAGTTTAAGAAATGGGAGGCCCCTCGATCAATGAGCCCAAACTGAGCCTCATGACTAGATGGTATTACAGCCTCCTTTTACAAAAATTTTTGGCAGTGTGTGAAAGATGATGTGATCGCTGCAGTAATGGAATTTTTTGCTACCTCCCACATGGATGACACCTAGAAACATACAATTGTTGTGCTAATCCCTAAGGTTAATGGAGCTACTACACCATCAAAATTCTGCCCCATTAGCTTATGCTCCACCATATACAAGATCATTGCAAAATCCGGTCAACCCTTAAACATCTGCTCCCAACACTCATCTCAGCTGAATGAGAAGGGTGCATTTGTTCCACAATGCACCATCTCCCATCACTGTTTAATGGCTCAAGAAATTATTAACAAATTCCAGCACTCCACTTCCAGGGTGGGGTTCATGGCACTGAAGGTTGATATGGAGCAAGCTTATGACAAGATGCACTGGCAGACTCTCTCCACTGTGCTTACATTAATGGGGTTCCCATCCATCTTCTCTACTTGGATTATGCAATGCATCACACTTCCAACATTCACATTACTGCTGAATGGGAAGAGGACTGAGTGGATCCCTGCCAGCTGTGGATTTCGACAAGGCTGTCCGCTGTCACCATACCTTTTCCTCCTTTGTTCTGAACTACTTACCTTAGCCTTCAAACAGAGAGGCCCACATCTGGGGATGTCCATATCCCAGTCAGGTACATGTGTCTCTCACTTACTCTATGCTGATGACATCGATAACTTTCGTGCATATCTTGCACATGCTGCGATATTGGCCATCCTTCAAGACTATTGCTCGAGGCCAACGAATCAACCACCTCAAATCAGTTATAATGTTTAGCAAAGCTAAAGATGGAGAACCAACCGAATTGCTACATTGTTAAGCTTCCGAGTTGAGGAAATGGACTACCTTGGCATCAAATTAGCTATGGTGACTCATTAAATCGATTTCTCTAATCTACGCAAAAAAGTTCGGAAAGACTAGTTCATGGGGAAGTCACCATCTCTCATTAGGTCGCATAACACTTCTACAATCCTCACTCTTGCCCATGCTTTATCGATTACTCATACACCGGGTCCCCAAATGTCTTACGTGAAATTGAGCGACTATGTGGATTTTTATGGCACCATGACTCCCTGGGTATTCATTATGTCTCATGGAAAGAGCTCTGTAAGCCTCGTCACTTTGGTGGATTGGGGTTCCATTTAGCACCACTTTGGCAAGGCCCACTCTGAGCATGATTAGCTTGGGATTTTATTTCACAGCCTACAACCCTCCTCCACAAATGTCTCCGGGAACATTATGGAGCAGATCTATGGCATAGATCACCGTCACGGAGTGATTCCAAAGCTTGGAAGATCCTTCAGGATGGAGCAGCTAGCCTAAACCCCCTTCTATGTTGGGAGATTGCTGATGGCCAAAGTATAGAGGTTCTATCACACATTTGGATACACCCGCTACCGTTGTCCCGAACCCCGACATTCTTGGATGTCACAACTCTCCAACATACTTGTGTGGCTGACTTTCTACAAGATGATCAAACATGGGATATTCCTAAACTCCATCTCTCCTTTGGCCCTGATCTTATGGAGCAGATTTCTCATATTCCAGTGCACTCTGACTGGGCAGCCGATAAACCTCATCTACATTACTTGCCAATCGGTAAGACTATCACTTCACTAGCCTATATGGCTGGCTTTCCTGACCAGACCTCAGTACATCCATGGCTTCATAAACTCAAGCTTCATCCACAGGAAAAGCTCTTTTGGTGGAGACTGAGCCGTGGAGTGTTACCAAC
>CM038214.1:165280076-165365639 GCA_021442155.1 Cymbidium sinense
GTGTGCAAGGCCAAACATCTACTTCTCATTTTTGGCCAACTCAAGGACAAGGCAACTCTACTTCTTCTAACCCCTGGAAGCGGAAAGAATTTGAGAAGCTTGGTCCCGTGGATAAATCTTCAGCTCTTATGGAGGATGGGTCCACTATTAGACTAGATGATGATGCCATTGATGATAATCAAGTCGGATAAAGCCCTCAGGCGTGGATACTTGGGAGAAGACCTTCTTACTATTTCAATGTCGACTTAGAGGAAATGGGGGCAGTGGGGAGCCTTCAAGCTAATAATGGTCTCTCCTGACTATTTTGTGTGCCTTTTTGACACAGTTGAAGCTCGGGATGCTGTCCTTATGAATGTCCCTTGGTTTATGGCGGGAAATGTCATCGGCTTGGACAAATGGACCACAACCTTCAACCCTAAGTCTCTTCATGGGTTGTCCTTCCCTATTTGGGTCGATTCCTAATCTCCCCTTCAGATTGGGACAATGTCAACATTGCCGTGGTTGCTTCATTCTTTGGAGGGCCATTATGGGTGGATCATCCCACCAATTGTTGGGGGCAAAGCTTATATGCTAGAGTCTGCATCAGAATTGATCTATCCAGTAAGCTTCCCACAGGAGTTTGGATCCATAAAAGAAATGGAAGGTTCTTCCAGCCAGCTGAGTATGAGGGGATTTCCCAGCTATGCTTTACCTGTGGCAAGGTTGGCCATAAGGCCGATTCTTATCCTTCCAATTTAGGATCTCTACCAAGCCTAAAATCTAAACCCCTCCCAGGCAAGCTAATACAAACTTCCCCGCGTGATAAATCTCAATCTTCTGTATTTGAGAAAGGTGGAAGCCGCTCTACCCATATCACTCCTGATCCAGAGGCTATGGATAAAGGCAAATGCCCCGACATTCACTGACCCCCGCCAGCTTTCTACCATACCTTCCCAACCGACAATCGAGTATGGGGCCATGGGTGCTTGTTACCCATAAGAAGAAGACAAGGCCTACTGACCGCCTCAAGACCAAAGGAGGTGGTCATCCGCCACAAAGTCATGTGCTCAATGTGGTGCCTCCAAGACAGCCACCTCCTCCTCGTGACCTCCTGTGTGTATTGACATCTCAAAACCTCCGCCTTTCAAGCTCCTACAAATCTTGGAAAATTGCTAAACCTCTCCTGGATAAGGAGGGAAGACCACCATTCACAAACCAAGTGGTCTCCAAGGCCCACTTTGAGGGGAGCTCCAAAATTTGGGGCTAGGTGAAACTCTTCCCAAAAAAGAGGAAGAAGGCTCCACTCCACGCCACTGCATGGACGGATCCCCTATGGTGGACTGATGTCTTCCATCCTCTTCTGGAACTGTAGGGGTGCCCGCAAGAAAACAACGGGCAACTACCTACGCCACCTCATAGGTGGCCATGACACCTGCATCATTGGCCTGGTCGAGACCAAGATCGTGAGCACCACGGAAGTGGACAAGCTACCGGGAGCAACCGGCATTTCTCTATCATCCTTCTGGGAAACTCTAGAGGTATGATTATTTTCCTGACGAATCTTTGAGTTTCCTCCCTATTCTACATCCTGATCGCCAGGTTGGTAAGGTCGGGCATATCGAATTCCTAATGGACCCTGGGCTGGGTTTATGCTAACAAAGCTTACCACTATAAGAGGATGCTTGGCGTAACATCGTGGATAATGTGGACTGGTTCCAAACCATCATTGAGGTGACATCAACCGACTGACTCGTGAGGACAAGAAGGGGGGTAAGAGATTCTCCTACTCGTGCCGTTCAGGAGATGGAAGACTACATGAGTAGTGCTGATTTGCATGAGTTGGAATTCATTGGCCCAAGGTTTACTTGGACCAACAACAAGGAGGGGAGGAGCAAGATCTGGGTTCGACTTGATCAGGTCCTAGTCAACTCAGTGGCTTCCAACTTTCTTGGAGACACCAAGGTACTTCACTTACCTTGGATTACTTCTGACCATTGCCCACTCCTACTTTCAGTGTCACCGGGCTCTTACTCACCATCGCAGCGGTGGCTCCATTTTGAGGATACTTGGCTGTCCTACCCGATGGCTTGGAAGATTGTGTAGCAAAAGTGGACCAAGGAGGACTTTAGTACCAAAGCTACCGGTTTCGTAAGAAGAGCATAAGACTCTCGTGGCACTCTTCTATTGAGTAGAAGCATGTCAAGAACCTCCACTTGCTCAAGGAGAAGTCCGAGAAGGATATTGCCACCTTCGACATTGTGAGTGTACTAATGAGGGACTTACTTCAAAGACAGATGGTGAGCTTTCCAAGGGTTGAGCTTAACTCCACATTAAACAACACTCAGAGGGCAAATGCAAGATGGCTGCAGCAGGGTGATGGGAACACTCACTTCTTCCACACCATTGCTTCCTCCCGACATTGCACTAACAGGGTTAGTGGTGTCACGGCGGATGATGGTAGCCTACTGGATAGCCCTGAGGACATCTCTACAGCCTTTACCACTTTCTTCAGAAATACGAGGTGGTCGCCTCCCTGACAAATGGCCTTCTTTACCTTCCGAGCTGCACACCCATGCTTCTCCTCTTCTTGATGCTCCTATTTTGACAGTGAGGTTTGGGAGGTCATTCTATGGGGGGCCCCAATGTGGCGGATGATGGGATCACTTCATCCTTTACGTGCATATTTTGGACTTGTGTGAAGATCGACGCCATCACCGGCCGTCGTGAGTTCTTTAGTTCCTCCCATATGGATGATTCATGGAAGGAAACTCTCATTGTTCTGATACCCAAGGTTGCTGGAGCAGAATCCCCTTCCAGATCTCCAATCCAAATGTCACCATTTATAAGTCGATTAAGATACTAGTGAACCATCAAGCATCTCCACCGTCCTCATCTCTCAAGAGTGTGGGTGCTTTTATCCCCAGTAGAATATCTCTATCACGCCTTCTAAAGACAGATCTTCAATAAATTTCAGCACTCCACCTCCTGTGTTGGTTTATGGCCATCAAGGTGACATGGAGCAAAGCTTATGATAGGATGAGTTGGAAAACTCGGAGCATGTCGCCTCTTATGGGTTTCCCGCCAAGTTCAAGAATCGGATACTTGTCACTTACCCCGTGTACCATCTTGTCAATGGTCAAGGACCGAGTGGATCTGCTCGTGGCTTTCGCCGTGGCTACCCTCTCCACCTTACCTCATCCTATGCTCTGAGCTCCTATCTTTAGCATTCAGACAGAGGGGAGCCAACCTTGGCATATCTTTGGCACCTGGAGGTACTTGTATTTCTAATCTTCTTTATGCAGATGACATTCTGATCGTCTCTCAGGGTTTGCTGGCTCATGGCAAGCAAATCAAGGACATCCTTGATGACCGTGTTTGACGGGCACAGATCAATCAGGCGGAAGACCTCCATCCTCTTTAGCAACAAAAAGATGGAGGACTAACCACATCGATCCATTGGGTTCAGGAGAGTCCAAGAGATGGACTATTTGGGCCTTAAGTTAAGGCATGCGAGGTCGTATATGAAGGATCATTCCCCTTGATTCGTGAGGGCTAGGAGAAGATCATGCTTGCTCGAGGCACCTTTCATCGGACGTGCACCCCTCATTTCTTCTGTTGCCCTGATCCATCTATCGTGACACATACCTTGCCTATGAATGTGTTGAGAGATCGAAGATGCGTGTGTGTCCTTCCTTTGGGACAAGAGCCCCTACCTGGAGAGCATCCATTATGTGAAGTGGGACACCATTTGCACACCCGTGAGACTTGGTGGACTTCCATCTGCCGCGTGGATGGGGCCTTTACTGACTGATTAGCTTGGGACTTCTGGTAAGCTGATTCTCTCCACACCTACCTTCTGGAGCCGCTATGGGATGATATTCTATGAGGCTGGGACTCCAAGTCTTGGGTCACATCTCTCGGAGCCTGAGCCTCTACCTCTCATCCGGTGGAAACTCGCCGACGGAAAAAGGTACATGTCCTCCCACTTGGTCGAGGTTCCTCTTCTCGTGAGACCTACCTTGTCGATACGTCGCCTTGAAGACCTAATGCCCTCCTTCACCCATCGCACTGGGACACTTCAAAGCTGGAGCGATACTTTAGTCTTGGCCTGGTGGACCAAATCAGGAGGGTGATGGTGCACTCTGAGTTAGAGATGGATGAGCCAGAGCTTATACACATCCCTCTAAGGAAGTCCCACACAGCACTTGCTTATGAGGCTCTCTTCCCTCCTGTCGACACTCACCGCTCAGGTCTCGAAGTTCCAAATGCATCCACGGAGGAGCTCTTTGGTGGCGTGGTCCCGAAGGGGCACCGCCAACTTTACCCGCTTCGAGACCGATGATGATGTCCAATGCCCTTGGGGCTGCACTGTGGAGGAGGACTTGGAGCATATTTTGATCCGATGTTCACTCACGATGGTCGTCTTGCAGGTTCTTGCTACTTGGGGTTTTGTTATGCCTTCTTTTACTTTCTCTCAGGATCTCTTTCATGCATTCGATAGCATCCTCAAGCCTGATCTAACTTGGGGAAGGGCATACTGCTATGTCATTTACCAGGTCTGGCAGACTAGGAATACTAAGACACATGGCTGCCCTCATGGAACCCCCAAGGTGCTTGCTACCAACATCTTGGAGGAATTCACCAACACCTTTCCATTTGAGAGAGCAATGAGAGCTCCAAAGAACCTCGATTCTCACACTTTTGGACTCCTCCTGATGGCTTAAGGCCAATGTTGATGGTGCCCTCTTCTCCTCGCTTGGCGTGTATCGGTGGGATCGAGATGATACCGGAAACCTCATCAAGGTCGCCGTATTCATCTTCAAAGACTGGACAACACGTGTGGAGTCGCAGCTATGCTTGCACTTAGACACATCCTGGAGTGTACGAGTACAAGGGGATGATCTTGGAAGGCGACAACCACGGGGTGGTCACTCATCTCTCCAGACCTGCAGCAGACTTATCGGACTTCTCTCCCAGCCAAAGGCTGATATTGGCTTTCTCCGAAGTTCCACCAGTGATCTTCTCCCACATCCAGAGGGACCAAACAGATGGCGGATTACTATGCACGCGCCATCGAAGTCCGACTTTGTGTGGCATCCCTCAATGCTTGTACCTTTCCATGATTTTCTAGTATTTTAGAACAGAAAGTAATGTCGCTATGGCCTAGTCTTATTTTTTCTTTTTTCTAGCTTTGCACTTTGTTTTATTTTGTAATACTCTTTATTATTAATGCAATATGCACCTTTCAAGGAACCCAAAAACTTTGGGGAACTCAAAAACTTTGGCAGAACCCAAAAACTTTCACAATTTTTTCTCTCTCTTGAGGCAGCTTTCCAATACTCTTTTCTCTCCATGGTGGGGGGTGGCCGATGGTCACCTCCTCCTACAAGGGACAAGGCAGCTAGGAGGGAAGGCCGAGAAGGTGGCAAGAAGGAGAGGGGCCATGGCAAGGAGGTGCTAGGGATGGACAAGGGTTTTGGTGCAAGGAATGGTCGGGTTGGTGACGATTTTGACATGGAAATGCATGGAGAAGGTAGCGACCTCCAAGGACCATGCTTCTCCGCAAGAGGGAGGTGCTAGGGATGGCAAGTCATTGGTTTGAGGAAGAGATTTTGAAAATCCAAGCTCGGTACTGCTCACTCATGCATCAGAGATTCTGGCTCTGCCGCGATGGTTTGTCAGGGGCGCTGATTACACAGTCCCAGCCGCTGTGCTACCTACTGGGGAGCAATGGCCTGCGCCAATCGTGGCTGATTGGCACAGGGGTGCATTTCAGAAGGCTGCGAATCAGGCATTGAGGCTGACCACCCGTGGGATTGCAGCTGATTGCTAAGAGGCATTGCAGGAAGGCACGCTGGCGAAGGGCAATCGCACCACATGCTGCCCACGAGAGGAAGCCGACAAGCCAGTCATCCGCAGCACCGTTCACTCCACGGCCCGACCGCACCTTTGGCTGTATTAATCACCGATCAAGTGGCCAATGGGGTGATATGGATGATGATGAAAATCCTGGCCTTATTAATACACAAAAGAAAAATCGAAAGCATGGAGGGGATTCAATTTGGCCATGTCCTATAATGAGTGTGATATGGATGATTTGTACGGATGATTTTTCTGGGGACACACCCAATTGCAAGTGGGGAGGCTGACCAAGATGTCTCTATTGATCACAATGCCAAGGCAAAGTACACAAGGTGTTTGCACTAATGCCAAAGAGATCCCAGAGCACCTTCTTTGGGTGTGCTTCAAGGATTGAACAAAGGGAAGGGCTACTACCAACCCTTTGTTTGAAGACAATAGCCTCCCTAAAGAGGCTTTTCCTAAAACTTCTAATGGTGCTAGCTCTCAGCCAAGGGAGGGCAATGATCAAGCTAACCCTTGGAAGAAGAAGGAATATGTTAAATTGGGGCCTATAGATAAAAAATGCAAAAGACTCATGGAGGATGGCATTACTGCTCTACTGGATAACCAAGTCAGGATGATAATCAAGTGAAGCTTGAAAGAGAAGTTGGGGAGAAGACCATCATATTTCTATCTTAATGCAGACCTACAGAGAAAGTGGAGTAGATGGGGGGCTTTCAAATTGATTATGGTTGCTCCAGATTGCTTCGTTTGCATCTTTGAATCTACTGAGGCTAGAGATGCAATTTTGATGAATGGGCCTTGGTTCGTTGCAAGGAATGTTATTGGGTTGGATAAGTGGACTCCCACTTTCAATCCAAAATCTTTTCACGGGCTCTCCTCTACGATCTGGGTATGCTTTCCTAACCTCCCCCTGCTTTACTAGGATAACACTAATATATCCAAGATCGCTTCCTTCATTGGAGAGCCTCTGTGGGTGGATCACCCAACAAACACATGGGGGCAAAGCATGCTGGAGCATGTACGCTTGATCTTTCACTGCAAACTCCCTGAGTTTGGATCTATGGAAGAAATAGAAAGTTTTTCCAAAGATGTTGAGGGGATTACTCAACCTCGCTGTTTGTGGAAAAGTGGGACACAAGGTTGATTCTGCCCCACCAAAGGGGTTCCTCTAGTTGCTCCCACCATGGGTAAGACTTCCTCTTTTCCTCCTGTTCAGACTAATGTGCATGAGTCTATGTAGAACTTGGCCCAGCCTGCTTTAGCTGAGAAGAGGGAATGTAACATTACCAATCAGAACCCTACTAAAGGCAAGGATGTTGAGACATAATAGGCTATTCCACCACCATTACAGCCTGAGGAGCCCACTTCTTCTGAGTATGGTCCTTGGGTGCTGGTCACCAGAAAGAAGAGAACTAACAACAAGCAATAACAGAGCAACTTGAAGAAGAAGGAAGGTGGGAAGCAAGGCCATAAAGGTGGCCAACCTATAGCTACTCATTCCCGGGAAGAGATCCTCCACAATGAGCACCTTCAAAGCAACCCCTCCCCATCACTGATGCCTCTTCAGCCTCCATATTCCAAGCTAAAACCAGGAGAAGCTCAAAAGCCTGTAAGGAGAGGGCAACCATGCATACTACCACAAAGGCAAGCTGTCTCGTGCACACTTTGAGAGAGAGCTGCATTGGGGCCAATTGAGGCCAACTCAAAGAAGAGAAAAAGGTACACACCGAATCACTGGGAGGGTGGGGTGGGGGGAAATAAATCCCCATAGTGAGTAATGTCATCCATCCTTTTTTGGAATTGTAGGGGGCCTAGAAGAAAATTACGAGCCACTACCTACGCCACCTGATTGGTGGCCATGATATCTGTATGATTGGCCTGGTGGAAACCAGGATTGAGGAGATCTCTCGGCGGGATGTGGACAAGTTGGTTGGAAGCAGCTGGCAGTTCATTTGTCATCCCTCTATAGGGAATTCTGGTGGGATTATTATTCTTTGGCAAAGCAACCTGATTGGGTTCACCCCAACTATTCTTACTCGACACTGGAAGTATTATTATGCCTAATAACACCCAGTGGATTCTTGGCTGGGTTTATGCTAATAAAGATTATCACTGCAGGAGGACACTTTGGTAGACTATTCTTAACAGTGTGGATCAGCAGTCCCCTACTATTATTGGTGGAGATTTTAACTACATCCTGACTCAGTAGGATAAGAAGGGAGGGAAGCCTTTTCACTCATAGGCAAAAGGGAAATGGAGGATTGGGCCTCCGACTATACATGAGCTTGATTTATTGGCCAACAATTCACATGGACCAACAATAAGGATGGCAAGATTTGGGACTCGAGCAGATCCTTGTCAACTCCATGGCATCCAACTTACCCGTAGACACTGGTCGCCACCTTTCTCTATTGCTTCATCACCGGCCCTTTGCTTTTGCTTTTTGCCGCATGATAGACCACATCGATGGCTATGGTCAGGAGATGTGGCTTTCTTACCCTATGGCCCTGGAAGCTGTGTAAAATGGGGAAAAATGACTATGGTTTGTCGATATTCTCCAATGAAAAAAGGCATTGAAGGCTTTCATTGGAGAAAAGCAAGATGAAGGATCTGAACTCTTAAGAGTAAACCGGAGGAAGACATTGCTGAACCTGCATCATGATTATCGATGATGGTCTGTTCACCACAGAGGTCGATCTTCGCTCCAAGGTGGTGGAGTCAATTCCTTGCTAGACAAACACTTGGTGGAAACAGAGCTGGCATATGGCTTCATCGTGGGATGGTAATACACTTTTTCCACACTATTTCTACTAGAGACATCATACCAATAGAATCAACAGGTTGAGAGAGATCTAAGATTCGTGATACCCCAGATATATTACTTCACCACTTTCTTCCGCATAAGTGGATTGAAGGGGATGTTTCACTTGATGATTGGCCTACCATTCGATTGATAGTGTGCACTTCCTCATGTCAAAACTCTTCTTGATGCTAACATTTCTGAGCAAGAAATTTGGGAGGCCTTACACTCGATGGGGCCAAATCGAGCTCTAGGATTGGATGGGATTACCTCATCCTTCTACAAGCAATTCTGGAAGTGTGTGAAGGAGGATGTTATGCAATGCTCGTGAATTTTTCACTTCCCACATGGATGATAATTGGAAATAGACGATCATTGTGCGAAGAGTGGCCAACTGTCCATCCAAGTTTCATATTAGTCTTTGTCGCACCATTTACAAGTCATTTGCAAAGATCCTGGTTTATAAACTAAAGCATATCCTCCCTGCCATCATCTCTGAGGTGCATGGTGCCTTTGTGCCACAAAGGAACATCTCACATCACTGCCTCTAGCCCAGAAATCTTTAATAAGTTAAGCACTCAACCTCTCGCTGGGTATGGTGATCAAGAGCGTATATGATCGCATGAGTTGGAAGACTTTGAGAAAAAGTTTTGTCCTGATGGGTTTCTCCACATTCGAAGTGCATGCAGCAGTATTACATTCTCTATCTTGCTGAATGGAAGACTGGACCAGTGGATTGATGCTTTAGTGTGGATTTCGACAAGAGTGTCCGCCTCCCACTTTCATCCTGTGTTCCAAGCTCTTACCTCCTTCAAGTAGAAGGGCCCATGTCTCGACTACTGAGGTACCTTCATCTCTCATCTTTATAGATATATTATTATTGCTTCGTGCATCAGCACTGGCAAACAAAACAAATTAAAGCATTCTTGAGGAGTACTGCTCTTATTCCAAATGCTGATCATCTTTCACCATGTCAGCAAATCCATATGGAGGACAATTCTATCATTAGATGTTGGGTTTAGAGTCCAGAGATGGAGTATCTTGGCACTACAGGATTACTCTATGACTTGGGCAAGTGAGAAGATTCTAGCTTGGGGATCCCATCCCTCAAGTGGGGCTCGCCTCCACCCTTCCTCTCTCAGCCTCTACTTCCTGAGCAGCCTCACCAGCCACATACCATCATCCCTCAAATGTCTTGTCGAGATTGAGAAGCTTTGGTAGATCCTTCCTTGGGATAAGACCTCCACACGAGGAGTGTCCATTGCGTCAAGTGGAATGATATATGTTCACCCAAGGTCGGCTTGGGGCCTTTTCATTCTCGCCACCACTTGGACTGGTCTTTAAGGCACGCTGGGGCCTGGGACTTCATCTGTGAAGTCACTACTCTGCACACCGTGTCCTGGAGAAGTATGGTGAGGATATTTGGGAGAGTTCTTTGAGGAGGGTGATTCCAAGTCTGGGTCGTTTTCCCTGGTGCCCAAAGCCTCAAGTATTATCCGTGGAGGGATTATTGATGGAAGCAAGGTGCGTGTACTCTCACACACTGCTAAGATTCCGCCTCAGGAAACCACCTTCATCATGTATCTTCCCTGAGGATGGATGTGAGTGCCTTCATTCGCCCGATAGGAGTCGGGACACCGCCAAACCTGAGCTTCACTTTGGCCATGACCTGTTGGAGCTGATCAAAGGAGTGGTGACTCACCTGCACTTAGTGGCTGATATCCCGTGAAATCTCATCTACCCTGTGTTACTCGCTTGCTTGTGATGCTCACTTCCCGCAGGATTGCTCTTGTTATAAGTGGCTCAAGAGGTTTCAGCTCCATCCCCGGGAGAAGTTATTTTGGTGGCGCATTTTGAAGGGTGATATCCCAACCCTTTTTTAGCTACATCAAAGGGGACTTGTGGAGGAGGTTCAATGCCCGTGGGGTTGCTCTGAGGATTTGGACCACATTCTGACTAGAAGCTCTCACCGCCATGTCCAAGGTTCTGCTACTTGGGGCTTATTATGCCTTCCTTGCCACATCAATGTGATCTCTTTGCTACTTTGACCAAACCCCGCAAGCATCTACTTGGGGAAGAGCCACGCTCTATGTTCATCAAGTTTGAGGGCCAGAATGCTAAGACTCATGGACGCCTTATGGAACCCCTAAAATATAAACATTTTGGAGGCTTTCACCAACATCCAGATCCTTTCGTGAGCAATGGAGCTCTACCATCCACACCTATTTTCATACCTCTCCTCCTGGATGGCTAAAGCTAATGTGGTGCACGTCGCTGGTGCTGGTGTATTGGGTGGTGATGAGATGACATGGGCTTATCAAGGCGCCGCAGTATTGGGATCGGGATAGCACTTGTGAGATGCAGCTATGCTCGCCATCAAGCAAAATGGTTTGAGCGATGCATGAGTTGAAGGGTATTATTTGAAGGAGACAACACTATCATGGTAACCTACTGCACGACACTTTAGAGTTACTGATAGCCTCTACCGTGCACTGATCTTGCTTTCTCAAGGAGTTCCACAAAGTTCACATCACATCACGTCTACAATCTGCTAACATTTTTGCAAAATCTTGCTACTACTGAGTTTGTATGGCATTCTAATTTTGTTTTATCCCCTCCGCTTTTCATGTTATTTTGAGGATGATGATAAGTTAGCAGTTTTTCTTTTGATTGTTGAACTTGTTTAGTTTGTAATATCTTTTATTAATGCAAATGCAAATTTCAAGGAACCCAAAACTTGATTGATTTTCAGTCCTAAAAGCAACATCCACCATCCCTCCAAGCATTGTTTATGGTTGAGACTAGATGGTATCTGATCGCCTTCTAAACTTCGTTGATTACAAAACAACATCCTTGGCAATGCTTTCGCAGTTGGTTTGTCTTTCATAAATCCAAGAATTTCATCTCGACTATGAAATACAATGCCTCAATGTCCCTCTTAATCATTACCTAACTCAAGGCCAACACAATAGGATCGAACTGTTATCCCATGCTAATGTATCCGGTAGCATGGGCTTGCTTTGAGCACTCTAATTTTTTAAAGTAATGCCGAGGCATGACTTTAGCCAATTAAGGCCGTGAATGTGTCACTGCAGGGACTAGACTATGGGCGTGCACACCGCGAGGACCTAATCACCCAAACCCAAGGTCCAACCACGCAGCTTTTAACCGCAACAACTTAAATATACTCTATCACTGCACTACCAAATGGATGCAAGGGGTTTAGATTGTACCATTCCAATTACTGCCACCTGAAGAGCCCGACATATTATTTATTGTCAGATAGTAATTTCACTGCCTGCCTTCCTTGATGTGGTAGCCTCTCCTCTCGAATAAACCTCTATCATCACCCATCACCACCATGGTCTCCATCCCATCCTACCATCAAAAGTTGATAGGTAGATATTCCGAATGACGCCGGCACAAGAGCGCAAGCCCAATGAGTTATCATGAATCAACAGGAAACGCAGAAGCCCGACGCACCTTTTACCTAAATGCATCCCTTCTAGAAGTCGAGGTTTGGTGCACGATAGCTCTAGAATTACTACGTTATCCAGTAAAGCACGCACATTAAAACCAACTATAATCGAATTTAATGAGCCATTCGCAGCTTCCAAATAGTTCATACACATGAATCTTAATCGAGACAAAACATATGATCATCAAAGATCAACTAAAGCAGCGCCTCGATGTACAATAATGATTCAACACAACACAAACCATGTATATATATGGGGGAGAGGGAAAGAATCAGAGTCACGCAAAGGATGAAGGTATGATCACCTCCGAATAAACTGACCCGGGCAAGGTGGTCGTGACACCGAGACCCGATTTCTAAGAGCCACATTCGCAACAATATGACGAGACCCTTCATCCACCTGAGATACAAGCTCCCTAAGATGAGGATGGAAGGGTCTCCACGTAGGCGCTCCCAGCCATGAAAATGAACACGAGGTTAATTTGACACATCGGATGTTAATACCGAATGAAAAAGGATTCCCATCGCAGCAACCGCCACAATCGACTCCAAAATATTCTCGAGCGAGATTTGAAAGATTATCAATCCTAGTTGGCCACCGGCGCTCACCACGGAAAAGTAGAGTCCACAACAACTCATGCGCCGCATGGCCTGCCAAGTAATCACCGGGCATAAAATAGAGATCAAGAAATTCCATCATCAAGTGAACCAAAGGGTCATGATAATGATGCGGATGGCGAAGCCTGAGGCACGCATACATTGGGAAAGGAAGAAGCTCCATGTGGATGCCCATACTCCTCAAGAGAGTGCACGATTCATATGCCGCATGAAGCCCTTCCTTCGACTATGCCCAAAAAATCCTTTCGATTCGCAACACGATGACATAAGATGAAGGAGGCATGCATCCAAACATCATGAGCACCTTTTATGCATGTCCGCAAACAGCAAACCTGGCTGCAATCAGCAAACAAGGTGGCAAAATGCACATTACAGACCCCGGAAGTTCCAGAAAGCCCAAAAAGCTTACTTTTTAAAGGTCACCAAATGTGACCAAATGCCAATAGAGATTTTAGGAGGTTCCACCAAAAATGGTGAAACCCGCCACCTTGAGGAGTAAAGACATACAAGCTGCACCGGATCGAATGCGCCAGTCGGAGGGGCCAGGCTGCAGCAAAGACCAGGAGCGCTGAATGCTGGCCTAGGTGCGCAGCGACGCCACATCCACCTGAGGCACGCCGACAGCACCAATCGACGCCATGGCGAGGTGCTTCGCGGGGCTCCGCCGGAGGGTGCGCGGATCGCTGTTACGCGCAGTAACCGCGCGCAGCCAGCCGCCGCGTTCGGAGGCCCGCATGATGCCAAGATTACGTTCACAGAGACCGCGTGCTGAGGCTCACCCTCATCAAGGGTTCTAGTGCTCCGACGGATCGCTGCGGCGCGACTCCATCGCCCGCGGAGGCCATCTTGGTCATCCCATGGCCCACGAAGCCGTTGTACCGCACTAACTCCGCAGAGCACGAACTAATGTCAAGGCATGCCATGCGATTTTTCGCCGACACGGAGATGATAAGGATGCTTAAGCTCACGTCCCAGTTCTTTGACGCGGCGACCGCGATTGACCTGGGCACATGGATCGTATTGGCGTACTTGGGAACTTGGGCACTTGGGCGCTGGGCACATCACGACGCGTGCATGCATCTTGATTTTAAATAAGTTGTCGCCGCAATGTTCGCCGCCAGTGCCCAAGGCCCCAAGCATTACTGAGTCGCCGGTCGCCGCTGCCGATTGACGCCGGGTCGAGCCGCCACGCCGGTCGCCGCCGGGCCGTCGCCGCCGCTACGCCGCTGCCACCACCACCGCTTCTTGTCCCTTTTCATCTAAGATGAATGAAGGAAGGATTTTATTTTGTGTCGTAACCAAGTTCAACGGTTCTTCAAACTTAACAATTTAAGATTCTTTAAAAATGCTTTCTAACAAAATCAAGTCTTCTGTCCTTACTCAAGATCCAAGATCAATAGAGAGATTTCATTGTCGATCCAAGATCATGGTGAAATTTTCAAAATTCTTTATGAGAAAAAATTGTATAAAAGAATATTTTAAGAATCTTTACCTAAAGTTAATGATAGCTCAATTTTATCTCATGTGAGAAGAAAACAACCTTGTACGATCAAGAAATGCACGTGGAGAGAAAAGTGTTTTGTAGAGTACTAAGTTAAGACTAGAGCAAGTAGAGGAATAGAGGAAAAGATGAAGAAGCCAAAGTGGACAGTCCTCTTTTATTGAGATTTTAGGTAACCGCCGCTTCTTAGGTAGTTTTGTCCCTTAACTACTCCACCACATCCCCCAGGTAGTTATCACTGGGGAAGCATTTATGAAGGGTTAGTTACTTTATAAATTGAAGGCCAATACAAGTGTGGCACTGAATTATAGATTGTGACACTTCTTAAGTAGACAACTTGTGGAGTGATTTGTGTTTCTAGATTCTATTAGAGATGATAGTGTTTAGGCACTGCAACGCAGAATGAGTGCCCCAAGTTGGATGTTTCATTTATTTCATTTTAGATGCAAACAATATCCAAGATTAAATACCATCATTATCTATTTCACCTCATATGTGTTCTTAAAGATAGTGATTCACTTAACCTAAAAACTTAACAAATATATCAACAAAGATCTTACTCAAGTATCAAGATCTTGTACCTAAGAGTGTAAATGCTACAAACAAATAAGTGCAAAATAAATAATAACTTTGAGAATGAATTACATCTAGATATAATGCTTCAAATGAAATAAGTGGAAAATAAATAATAACTTTGTGAATGACTTGCATCCAAGATATAATTATGCTCTAATATCTTCTAATAATTTTGTATATTTTTTTATCATCAGTTGATGGATTTTATTGTGCTTATCAGCTTATCCACCAAGTTCATTAAGATATTATTTGAACCAAATGTGTTTCTCAATAATTTTTTAAAATTATATAAGTTTGGTTGTTCAACTTGAAGGGTTAATTGATCATGATTAAAATCGATTATAAATACTTCACTTAGCAAGATCATGTCATGTTTTTTTATTTTAATTCCACAAGATATCCAACAAAAAAATTCCTTATGAAATTAAGTGATCCTTAGTATCTTGCATTGAGTGGAAATATCCAATGATACATAATATATACATGGGCATAAAACTTTACTAATGAATTTTTTCTCTTACTCACAAACTCCTAAAAACATTTTTATTATTTTATATATGCATGACCTCATTTTAGTGCAGTCATCCAACTATTGCCCATTTTAAAATCATTACCAAAAAAAAAATTCTAAGATTAAGCTTGTGTTTAGGGGAGTGGTATGGTAGCAAGGTAAATGTAAAACACACCAATACGACATTTGGGAATTTCATTCTAGTTGCATTTTAAAGAATATGTGGTGGGAAAACTATGTTTTCCTTCCTAACCTGGTTAACTACAATGACAATCAAAAAGCTAAGGTTTTATTTTTAGAGAATAAACAAAATTTGTATGCCCACTACAACTTCTTCATATAATATCTTCTTATGTCGGAGCTCAGTGATTGCTTTGTCATACATATGTAAATATCCTCAAAATCCTAAGAATAGTAGAACTAAAAATCATAATTAATATATTGCTTTAATAACTCACCTAGTTGACCAATAATATTTTCAAAATTTTCTTCGCTCCATAAGCATAGTTTAAAAGCATTAAATTAACAAACATAGTATCAAAAGAGTTGATTAACTCCATGTAGGCCACAGAGTATCAGAAAAGTTGTCTTCTCCTTTCTTATCTTTCAATCTATTTCCTAGCTATTGGTAACATCTCCTTTCTCAAAAATTGAAAGAGAGAGAGAGAGAGAGAGAGAGAGAGAGAGAGAGTAGAACTAACTCATCATTCATAATTTATTCTAGTGAAACTATAACTCATCATTGAGAGAAAGAGACATTCAAAGATTTCCTAGAGTGGGAATGTGTGAAAACACTTTTCTGTGGGACAATAAGGTAACCTATAGTACCCATAGATTGAAGCAACAACTAATAGTTGAGGCCCACTTTCTTTCTTGGTGGTGAGGCTATAAAGCAAAACTAACTTTTACTTGAATATTTTTTTTGTTCAAAAAAAAAAAAGAAAAAAAGAGAAAAAAAAGAGTAGTAACCATAACATAAGATATTAATGTTTGCTAAGCAAGGGAATATGATAAGGTAAATAGATTTATAGTTTATGCATAATTAGAGAGAAGGTTCTTTTTAAGATAAAGAATTTGAATCATATATTTTATGATTTATCACTTATCATTTGAAAAGATATAAATGAGAAATATTATTTAAAAAAGTAATCAATTTTAAAGGCAAGTACAATCTCTCATATACTAGATTAACAATCCCTCATATATTGAAATGCCTATTTACATTACAATCTCTCATATATTTTAAATAGATTTTTTTACCAATAATGGGATGCAAAAAAAAAAATTTTAGATGTTTTGGAGTACAAACTAATACTAGATTAACAATAAGTTATTCTCTCAACTTAGTGAAATTATATTTCTAAGAATTTTATTTTTTCACTTTAATTAACTTCTTATCATGGCATCACATTCCTAAAGATCTGATGAAAGATGAATTAGCACATTTTAGCCTACAAGTGATAATATTAGATTTATGATTGGTTTATAAAGTATGTTTTCATTTACATAAGAATTGAATTTATTTTAAAAATCTTTTAAGAGACTTCATTATGCACATCAATTAACTACACCTTCTAATTAAATTAAAATTATATAAGTCATTAAGAGTATTATTTTACCTTTGTCATTATAGTTATATATTATCAAACATTATAGGAATGAACCTCATCAAAATGTTATCGTATCATACCTAATCAAGCTAATCTAAGACTTTGTTATATTTAATTCATATAAGTCAAATTCATTAGATCATTAGTTATTTATACAACATCATTTTTTTATGTGAATACTTGTAATAAGTATACATCCCATCCCTCTTATTATTTAATTTCTTATTTTTTTTTTCTTGGTGGTTATGTTTCATTCATATTCATTCAAATAGTTCTTCTCTTATAAAAATGGATACTGTTATTATTATATGTTTTGTTTTTTTGCTTAATTAAATATCATAGCTTGATTATTATAATGAATAACCTTTGTAAAATTTATCTTTTCTATAAAAGTTTTTGAAGTGATTGAGCCTTAGTACTTTTAATGATAATGTATTACATTTTTCAAGGTAAATTGAGGAAGATTATTTTTCTTAGATGATTTCCATAAAATCTAACCTCCTCTCACAGTAAGGACATTAAGACTAGTAGATTTAGAGTCCATTTAGGGTAGCTGTAGACATCTAAAAAAGCTATTGTTAAGCTACTATAAGAAAACTATGGTAAAAAAATTGCTGAAGCTAATCCATAATTTTGTTTGAAATATTCAGTTTTGAGATGATATGTTGCAGTTGTTTGTGGTAAAAAGACAACACTGCTCTTATATACGTTGTATTTTAAATTTAGATAATATAACAATCCTCTTGTAATATGTGATTGTGATTAACAATAATTTTGACAAAAAGTATAAAATTTTTTTTTCAAATATACTTTACAAAAATAAAATTGTAATTTTATTTTGAAAATCATTGTTGACCTCACTTTTGAGTGAGGTTGATAATCATCTCCATAGACCTAGGATTTTATTTAGGCACTATGGCTCTCTTATAAATAAAACACTTCTAGTGGCTAGATGAACACTAATCCTATGCCAAGAAGGCTTATAGACTTCAACCTTAGGGTTAGACCCTAACATAAATTAGGCAAGATCTACATACCCCAAACCAAAACCAACTCCTATACTTAATCCCTCCAATGCCAATTAATTAAAAAATCAAAAAACCAAGACCAAATGATTCTAAACCCAATTTAACTCATTAGGGCTCAATTTCCAATTGGCTAGCAACCTAATATGACCCATTTGAGCTTAAAATGGATAAATCCAAAATTAATTCAATCTATTCGAAATTGAACTCACCAAAGCTCTCTTACAACTCAATTGAATCTAATTGAAACTGGATTATGATCCAATTAAATAAAATTGAATTATTTTGGTTTTGACCTAAGTTGACCCAATTGAACCTTATAGGGCCAAAATTCAATCCCACTTGATTTAAGCCAAATTGAATCAATCAAAGCCTCATGGAAAATCAAATCACTTGATCAACATTAAATCCAATTAATCCAATTCTTAATTGATCCACCTAACCACGAAAGTATAAATTGAGTCAAAACTCAATCCAATCCAATTTGATTCAATAAAAGATACCAATCACTTCTAAGTTGATCATTAAACATTATTGATCTCATTTTTGGATGTGGTTAACATTATCCATAAACTAGTAATTCTAAAAAAAACCATGAGCTTAAGATTGGGTCATAATGGTGATATTTTTATCACTTAAAGTGAAATAATAAAATTTTTATCTCTAGCAGATTGATAGATGAATGACTTAGAGCTTTTTAGCTCAAATTAGTGAAGAAAGCTTTAGTTTTTGCTGCTCAAAAACTAAGACACTACATGCTCTCTCATATACTAAATCTAATTTCAAGGGTGAACCCATTGCAATATCTTATGACTCACTCAAAGTTGTCGATGTCAGCATGTTGGTCAATGATTTTATTATAATTGGAGATCATGTTTATTCCTCTCCATTCTATAAAGGGCTTAGTAGACTTCTTAGCAACATGTCCTTTACCTAAGGTTCTCCTTTAAATGATAATCTTCTAGATGAATAGATCATGACATTAGAAGGTGAACCTAATGCCATTTGGGAATTATATTTTGATGATACAACATCATCAAAAGAAAAATAAAGAATTAACATTTTCTATCTCAAGGAAGGCAGAGATTAGAGTGATTTTCATGACCCCAAATAAAGGAAAGATGAGGTACTCTTATCATTTGCCAAAGAAATTACATGTCCAGAAAAAAAAATCTTTTTTCTATAGAGGTCCACAATAAACAAATTCTATCTCATATAGATTTAGATTACTTGAATAGAAAAAAGTATAAATGCAAAGGATAGCCACTCTTGCCAAAAGTCAAGAAGTGTATGACTGGAGGCAACCATTCATTGACTACGTGAGTAAGGAAAGGATTCATGAAGACAAGTCACTAGCAAATCAAATAATGAAACATGCCTTGTCCTATGTATTAATCAATATTGTGTTGTTCTATAGATTCAAATGTATTACGACTTTTTTTTATTGCCTAAGAACTGGAAAGTCACATGCAAGTTCAAAAGATATAATTCTTTGGTTAATATCATATGATGTTTTGCCTAAAGTGGATGGGACATATAACATGACCATATGTAACTTTGAGATAAAAAAAAGATAGAAAAAAAATGAAATTCTATGCTTATGTTATTGGCATATTAAACATTAGGTCCAAAATGTACCCAAATCCTTCTTCAAAAATATACTTCAACTCTTTGAAACCTTCCTCATCAAACTTATGAAATGGAAGCAAACCTTTCAGACATCTCTCACTAATTAGATTAATCAAGTTAATATTAAGTCTATATGACTATTGCTTATTAGTCAAAAGACTTGAGGATTAGAAATTAAGTCACTAAGGCTCCTTTTCCTCTTGTAAGATTTGAGGATTAGAAATGCAATCTCTTTGTGACATCTTTCTTATACATATCTTGAGTTGGGAGTAAGCCCTCTGTGGCACCTTTCTCATGCCTTCCCTATGAGTTTAGGATAAGCCTTTGTGCACCAATCTCATAAGCTTAAAGTAAGCTTTTTATGGCATAACTCTTTCTTTCTATAAGTTTGGAGTAAGCCCATTTATGACACCCTTCTTATAACTTCCTATAGGTTTAAAACAAGCCATGCATGTCACCATTCCTATTATTCACATGATAAGATTAAGTTATTAAGACCCCTTTCCTATCAAATTGACATGGGTTAGGATAAAGTCATGAAGAACCTTTTCTTATTAGCCAAAATTTGAGGATAAGATTAAGTCACCCTTCCTTTCTTTCTTTAGCTATCTAATTTGGATTAAGTCATTGATAGCTAACCATATAGGTGTAAGTCCTAGAGAACACATTCTTTTATATGATAAGGTTAGAATAAAATCACCATGACCTCTTTCCTTGTTATATAAGTTATTTAGGTTAGGAACAAGTCATGAAGACCCCTTTACTATTATCTAGAATGTGAGGATTGGATTTATTCATGAAGACCCATTTCTCTCCTTTAGCTATCATAGATTAAGCCATTGAAAGCCTCACCTTAATAGCAATATAGAGTGTAAGTCTCGAAGGCATCCTTTCGTGATGATAAGGTTAGGTTAAAGTCACCATGACCTTTCCTTATCATATAGGCTATTTAAATTAGGAATAAGTCATGAAGACCTTTCCTATTAACCAAAATTTATGGATGGGATTAAGTCAATAAGACCCCTTTCCTTCTCTTTAGCTAAGTTATATTAAGCCATTGAAGGCCCCATCTTAATAGCTAATCAGGAGTAAGCCCTCAAGAGGCATCCTCTCATGGCAAGCTAAGATAAAGTTATCAAGACCCCTTTCTTATCAAACAGGCTACATAGATTAAGAATAAGTCATTAAGACCCCTCTTCCTTATTATAATTACTCAAGAAAAAATTAAGCCATTAATAGCTAATCATAAACGAATAATTCCCTTAGTAGGAATCCTTAGAAGGTTAGGATAAAGTCATTAAGACCCCTTTCCTTTTCAAGCTACCCATGTTGGGATTAAGCCATTGAAGGCCCCTTTTGTTAATCGAACTTCATTAGAATAGATTCAAGTCCTTGTGACTCCTTTTAGTGCAAAATAAAAGAAATAAATGAGTAGAAATAAGAAGGCCCCATTCTTATGGATTATTTAGAAGAAGTAACTCCATGTGACCCCTACCTAGCAGTAAAAATATTGAGGTTTAGGATTAATATAAAAGTCCATTCCCCAAAGATAGCTATTTAGATTGGAATCAAGTCTTCAAAGACCCCTTCCTAATAGATAGCTAGATAAAAGTAAATCCCCAAATGGTATCTTTCCCTAATTAAAATTTTATATAGTTCAGACCAGGAGTAAGTGTCCATATTATAATCATCTATAACTACTATTCTCATATAGTAGTAAGTCCCTTGAAGGCATCTTCTCTAGCTAAAATGGTTGTGTTAGGATTAGACCCTTATTTTAAGTCTACTCCTACTAACATCTCTGTTCTTCTTAAAACTTAGTGAATTTAAGTTCCCAAAAATAATTCATTATAAATTAAAACAAATTTAGGCATGTTTATGCCAATATTTCACAATCAAATCCAAAACCCAAATCTAATCAAAATCAAAATGAAAAATCTAAATTTTAAAATAAAATTTGAACTCCTTCGATGCTTATAAGTGTTGACTAGTTTTTCAATGCCAATATGTGTTATGTACTATGGTGAGTCCACTACACATATTGGGGACAATTTATTGACCTCATATTTGGATTAGATTAACGTCATCCCTAAACTAGTAATTGTGGACATCTAATCTTAGAAGCCTCTTAATTTGATACTGACACTACACCCAGTGACACGATCCTTCCTAGGGTTTGATTTAAATTAATGGGTTTAGGTAGATTCAACCCAAATCTCAAACTTAAATGAAAACATACACCACTTGAAATATGAATTTAATTAGGCTTTGGTTTAATTTGAAGAATTAAAGCTATTTACCTTATTTAAGCTAAAAATCCCAAGAAATTTAAATTAAATCAAAATAAATCCAAGTCAAGTTAAGTGAAAAGCATGAAACCATGGCATGAACATGAATGAATCCATATCCAAATCAAGGTAAAAGTGTTCAACCCTTTTATAAAGGGTTTGACTTATGTGGGTCCCACCAAGTCAAAGGTCAACCCTCTAAAATTTGACCAAATGAAATCATTTTAAATGGCCAAGATGATAAATTAAACATGTTTAAACATGAAATTAAAGAAAAATAAACTTATTAAGGTCTTAAAGCTAATTAGATCATTTAATCTAAATGTGCTTAAATAAACTTTCTTTTGGATTCTAATCTAAACCGGTTAAAACCAACCCAAATTGATTAGTCAAAATCATTTGAAAATGATAATGAGATATATCCAATCAATCACTAATTTGACTAATTTGGTAATTTGACCCAAATGAACTTAACCCATTAAACCTAATTTGGGCCAAATAAAAATTGAAATTAACTTCAAACCAATTGAGTTCAATCATTCTAAATCACTCCATATATGTAATTAAACATGATTAGAGTCTAAATTAAATTCAATTAAGCCAAATGGGTCATATGACCTAAATTGAAATCAACTTATCCCATTTAAGCCTAAATGGGTTAAATTGAAATGAAATGCAAATTCAACTCAAAACCTAGGGTAAATAATCAAATTAAAACATTATAAAGCATGAATTAAATATAATTAAACCCATACTTAATAAAAATTAATCAAGGAAATACATTTGAATTAATCTAAACCCAAATGAATGGAAGGTGGGGATTTGACCCTAAAGCCACTAATCCTATCCTAACTCACTTAAATACATTCTAAGATGAATGGAAGCCAAAATCCTAAAGTTTATGAAGGTCCAAATGTATCCAAAATGAGGGAATTCCACTTAGAGAAATAAGGAGTGATGTGCAAATAAATATTTTCCAAATCCATGTTACCTCTTTGATTCTTCATCCCACCTCATCCTCTTAGCTTTATATTGTTCTCATTCAATTGACCACCCTTGGATCTAGCCTCCAAGGTGGTAATCACCATAACAAAGAAAACTTGGCTTTTCATGGATTCCATGAGCTAGCTCATGACTATGGAGAGAAAAGTAAGGAGGAGACTTTCTCCCCTCAAGATATTCATCCAAGTGAACTCACAAGGTCAAGAGGGACCAAACCACCCCTTTGATCAAGCCTGTAGCCATCGAAAGACTAGAGATTGACCAAAGTCAATGGATTAAAAGAAGAAAGCTCTCATTCATCCATGGAAAAAGAAGATAAGGGCTTTCTCATGCCCAATTAGCATTCCCTACACATTTTATGGATGAAGGATACCTCAGAAAAACCCTCCCTAAGGTACGTCACCACCAACAAGTTGAAAAACATCAAAATCAAAGGCAAATGGCTGAGAGTTGGTCTCCATGATCTTGGCAGGGAGGCAAGCCAAGAAATCTTTATTATAGCTTTGACCCATCGAGGCAAAGGTGCTTGGAGCACAACGATTGCCAGGGATCACCGCTGACGAGGTATGGACCTAAACTGACCCCTTAAGAAATTTTATTTGGTCATTTGTGAAGAGAATTTGATCTCCAAGGAGATCAAACTATATGAATCAATGGAAAATCAATTCTTGATTATTTTTCAATCAAAATTATACTAAAATTCTTCTTAGAAAATTAAAAATCAGTTATATTTGTCAGATGACGTCTGCTTCTTACTGGTAAGAATAAGGGAGCGATCTCTGCCATCTGTTCCTTCTATTAGGAATGGATGGTGCTGATCTAGTCACATGATCTGAATAAACACATTAAGAAAAACACGGTTGAGATTCTGATCATTCGATCAAAGATCAGACAACCTGGATGAATCTCGCATCCCTCGCTGTAATCTAAGCTAGATCTAGCTAGACGAATTAGGCACTGCCACATATAAAGCGGTGCCATGTGGTGTCGCACATTTAAAATGAAAATCTAGCCTTTTTATTTAAAAAATTAAAGAAAATGAAAAGAAAATTCAAAAATCATAAAAGATAAAATACTCAACCAAAAAAATCAAACAATGTTATATAGATTCATCTCAATGAGAGGAATCAATTAAACCCAAAATCCCCATTTTTTATTAGGTAATTTTGGGTTAGTTTGGATTTAAATGAAAATTATAAAAATTAAATTAATCATAAATCATTAATCTAATCAATATAAAACTTGGGAATTGAAAATGGGGTTAAAATACACCTTAAGAAAAATATTAATAATTTATTGTAAAGTCAAAGATATTGACTTTCTAATCTCAAACCCTAACTTTAATGAAATAAATTAATATTTAATTAAGAAAATCATGGAAAATGATAAAGTCACCTTGAATCATGATAATAAACTTTAGTGAACCAAAACACCACTAAAACACACAAACTTAATAAATCATAAAATAATCTAATTTAACATTTTATTGAATTAATTAATCCGATTAATTAACCTAAAGTTAGAAACATCATAAAGAATCAACCAAAATTTTAAAAATTCCAAATGATTATGGAAGCATCTTCGAGAGTGGAATCTAAGAAAAATAAAACCTTTAAATAATTCCATCTAAATTAAGTTTAATTTAGGTTTAACGAAATAATGAAGACTTTAATTATTCCTAAATTATACATCATTAGAATGAAATTTTAGGAAAATCAAAATTGGCAAGGAATCCCCATGCCATAAAATTATCAATCAATTAACCGGATTGGAAGTTATTGAATTTTTGATCTCTAGGTCAATTTGCATGAAATAATAAATCAAGAAATTGCAACAAATTATAAAAATTTATAAATTAATTTGAAACATCTTCATCAACATTAGAACACCTGAGGATAATTTTTTAGCACTTTGAGTCAAATAATTTGATCAATTACAAATTAGGATTTAATGAAAGCCATTAAAAACCCAAAATCTAATTAAACCTTAAAGTAATAATTATTAAATTTATGATAAATTAATTAATGTCATCTTAACACATAATCAATTCAAATTAAGATTGATTAAAACATTTACCTAAATGCATTAGGTTAACATAATTCAAATTAAATAAACATAAATTAAATGGACATGAACATTAATAAAACAAACAATAAACCAATTCAAATCAAATAGAAAATAATTCAAACTAGGAAACATATAATCAATTGAAAAGAAAAGAAAATAAGAATAAAATTTTAATTCCAAAACAAAATTAAAATTTTGATCTAAATTAAACTCAAACCAAATCATTTAAAACAATCTAAAGAGGTCAATTAAGATACGTAAGATCTTAGTTAGTCCTTTGGAATGAACCTTCATTTTAGGGTGAATCCTTCATTCTATTAAGATTTAGGATGTTGAATAGAATGGGTTTCACCCAAAGTAGAATTTATTTTACTCTACATTCTTGAAATTTTGAAATTTATTTTAACATAAAAATGAACTTAAAATGAAAACAAGAATTAAAATCATTAAATAATTTTAATTGAAATCATCCAAAGGTAAATCAAACAAACCTAAAAAATTTAAATTGAAACTTGAATCTAAAAGGCTTAGTAAAGTTTTATCACACAAACTCAATTCTTATGACACTAGATTATCAAGTCACAACCTAGACTTAAGTTAGATCTGTAATATTCTATGATGTGATGTATTTTTCTTATTTTGTGGTGTACTATTTTATACTGGATGTGTAGGATTGTTTGCCTGTTAAACCGGATGGTAGGATGTGTTTTTTTTTAAACTAATATTATTTAATAGGTATGTTGTAATAAATTATAAAATTATAATTTCTTGTAGGTGCTAAATAACTTTCTTAACATAGCCTAATATGACAGGCAGGCTTCACAAACAACTAATGCTAAGCTCGTATGTTTGAAAAAATAACTATTGGTGTGCTATTTGCATTTTCTTGACATTTGTTCTGCATGGCTTAGGATTTATTTTTGAAATTTAAAATGTAACTTAAGCTTAGAATTAAGTTAGAATCTATAGGGTCTAGGAATAGAGGAGTCGACTATGTAGATGGCAAAGGTCTCATGTGAAGCCCAATGGAGGTCATTGAAGAAGTAGATGATCTTGGAGAGAAGATCTCCATATATTTAGACTTTAGTTGTTCTATAGGCGGCCGCCCTTTTATTTTTTTCAGATGTATATTTGCAATGACCTATTCTCTAATTTATATTTGGCTTAATTTAATTTATGGTGAGCAATAGAATCAACATGCTTTTTTATGTTACTTTTTGTGCTTTTTGTGATGGATGTATGGATGTTAGGCTCTTAGAAAAACTAAATTTTTTACCTAACCTAAATATAAATAACTTAAACAAAAACAAATAATAAAGAAACTTGAAACTTCTCACATTACACATAAGGGGCATCTAACCATTGAGGATAATTTAATATTATTCTAAATCTATGAATTGGGTGCTTCCCCCATTACACATAAGGGGCATCTAACCATTGAGGATGACCACCTTTCTAGGGAAGTCTATCTTCTTCTTGATTTGAACCATTATTACTTAACGCATGTCATTTAAGCATAAAATGCATACCCCAAGGTCTTAAATGAATTGCGAGTAAAAATATTTAAAGTTGAAATATGTTGCATTAGTTAGGATCATTTCATACCTAAATATGAACTTAGAGATTAGAGTGAGTCTAAGTTCTTAGATTCTTTCCCTAAAATGTAACCATCTTGCATGAGACTTGACATCATGGATTTAAAATTTGCTTAGGTGATTTTAGGGTAGCCCCTTCTAAGTTATAAGTACAAGAGTTAGGGATAAATTTCCTTTCTCAAGTGAGAGAAAGAGCCAAAAATTCTCAAAAGTGAAACTAAGTCAAGCCTCTGATTTATATTGAAGCACATATAAACTTAGGTTCTAAAGCATCCTCCTCAGAGTAAGTCTTCATCCCTATGAATTTCTATAATCTTGTGCTACTAGAATCTAAGTACTAGATTTCTAATAAAATGCTAACTCAAAATTTTTTTAAATTCCAAAATTTAAAGTCTAATAGTATGATAGTTGAAATTCCTATTTGGCATCCCAGTTGATTTCTTCGAAAGAAACACCATGGAGGATGCTCCATGTTGTATGGGATGAGGAGCATATTCTTTCATGAGGCATATTCATATATATTCAACCATATTTCCCTAACATTATGTTAGGATTTGTTTAGATCTAGGTTCTACTTCATGAATGTAAGCCTCATAGTTAATTACCCCTCTTACGCAATAAGAGAACACTAAGGTTGAAAATAGACATCTCTTAGTGATATATGATGGTGTCTTTAGAGGTGTGTGACATAGATGACCGCCATAATAATTTGCATATGAATAAAGAGATTGAGCTTATATCCCTTTGGAATGCCAAGATTGAATTAAAATATTTACACTATGAGAATTATAAGCATTTAATGCATATCATATGGGGGTGGGGATGATGACACACCCAATCAAGATCCTATGGTTCATCATCCTTGGAAATCATGATCCCTAATCTACTTAGTTAGAGAAATTATTCCTGATTGAAGAATCCTCATGGCATTGTCCAAGTTCTTGTAGAGAGTGTGATATTTATCTAAGGAGACAAATTGAAGCAAACCTTAGCTAACATAAGGCCTTTTGCAAATTAAATTTAGTTCATGATTCATAGCTCAAAGAGCAAAGCCATGAAGGAACATATGGTTTATTACCGTGACCAAAATATCATGGAGCTGTACAGATTCCAAGCTACTCGATCAGAGGGTTCTGGTCATATCCACATTTTTGTGGTGCCATTTGACAACATAATCACACAGATAAAAGTCACAGGGGACATCCTTATTAGCATGAAATTGTTTAAGAATTAGCATAAATATATTAATTTGATATAGGTTCTTTTGTGAGCAAAGATTTCTTAGCTTATCATCATTGATAAATAATGATAGATGGATGGATGATTATTTATTTTAAGTTATATTGAATGATGAACTTCATTCAATTTAAGCGTACTCTAAATGAATTTTATAATCGACACAACCATCATCATAGAAATGAAGGTTTTGGTAACGACCTAGTCATAGGACCCAACCGATTATTATCCCACATAGCATCCTCGACACTAAAAGTTAGATGCATATGTCGAAAGCACATCAAAAATTTTTTTAACCCGTGAAGTATCCTCGTGGAAAAATATTTAGATGAGTGTAATTATGACGGGCCCATCATTTACTTATATCAATATATAACACCTTGACATTGTTAACATGGCACCTAAGTTATAGAGCCATGAAAATTACATGCCATGGAACTAATGTGATTTACCCTATTAATCACCTTACTTGTTCCTCGATGATATTATAACACCACAACATCAATCAAAGTTGGTTCGGGATAACTTAGACGCTCATGCTATTTAATGACATGTGATGATATTTTTGATTGGCACCACAATTTCATGGTACTACATCAATATGATGCATCATTTTCTGAATTTAAATAATTATATCCATAGTAATCACCATGATCATCCAATGTTCCTTGTGAGGAGCTTCTACAATCCGGGTGCATGTGGAGAGCATCATTTTGGAGTGAGGTTAGAAAAAGTTGGCATATGATAATAAATCTTATCTCATCCCTCGTGTGTGAGTTCATTACCAATGCAAAGAAGCACTAGAATAATCAAGTCTTAAAAACTAGTAAGTTTTAATAGTATTGCCATTAATGCATATTACGGTCTACCGAATGTAGATTATGCTTAATATATTTTTATTATAATGATCATTCTGGCTTCAATTAAATTATTAATACCTAGTGGAAAAGGCAGGAGGAGAAAATTATCAATTTTCCTTCCTCCAGCCTCACTACTAAGGATAAAGAAGATCATTTATAGTTCTATCTGTAAAATGCTTGAGAGTAATACTACAATAAGTTTGGTCATCCTTCTCTCATTTATGATTTGTGTGTTGAGATAGGCACGATAGGGGATCCTGATGAGGAAGTCTTTATACAAAAGGCTCCCTAGACCAAAAAGGCTATTGAGAGGTTTGGTTCTAGGACCAAGGTGGGGTAAGCTCACATGCCCCTCCATCTCGCCAATGCAAAATCCTAAATGATCAACTCTAAGAAATTGGAGAACATTTCTCAGACCTAAAGAAAAGGTCAATGAGACTAGCCACTGGTAGTAAAAATTTGGGAATAAATTTGACCATCACATGGATCAAGTGAGAGTTTTAATACATGACCGAGTTTAACACATCACTTGTGCACATGTTTGAAAACTAAGGTTTCTATGCGATCCTTGTGAGACTTCTTTTCTTGTGATGCCTCACTACCATCCTTATGTAAGCTCCTCATTGGAGCTAGAGGAAGAATAAGAGGAGGAGGAGGAATACAATGACTTCTAGTTTTCCCCTTATTTTTATTTCTTTTGTATTTTTATTTTTTATACAATTTATGTAACTTCCCTTTTAAGATTAATAAATATGTCAATTTTCTTTATATATTTATTTTCTTCTCTAAGTATATGTGTGATTTATTATCATTTGGGAAGATCTAGGATTAAATTAATAAATTTATTTACCTAAAAATGACATCAAAGGGGAGGTCATGGTGCTCTAGGGCTCTGCTCTCATGCAATAGGGGTTAGCCTTAGAACAAGAGCATGGAACCATGTGCCCAATACTCACCGATGGTTCATTTCTTCTTTATTTACTTGAGAGGGTTGCCTTATAGTTCCAGTGCCTCACGCTATTCGAGGACAGTTTATAACCCGAGAGCTGAGCCTGGTCTATATTCGTCACGATGTCATTAAAGAGTCTCAATGATATTCAGATCGTGATCCCATAAAAAATCAGGTATATTTTTAAATTGATATCCCATGTTTTACAAAGTGTTAAAATATCATAACAGAGGATCTGCAAAGACTGAGGTGCTAGATAAGCACCAAGATGCTAATAATATTATCTAAGGGATTAACCCAAGAGGATAAGAATGCTCCATGTACAACAAGATGTTGTTCACTTAATGAATAAAATTAAAAAATTTGGCAGCATAACACCTTACAAATGCTATATTTTTTTATATGTTCAGTGTAAGGCACTCTTCTCCCTTATTCTAGATCTAAGATCAATGGAGGGAGGGTTTTGTTTCACACTAGAACTAAGCTTAATGGTAGAACATGTTGCAAAGTGTGAAGCCTTGGTGTTGAAGGAATGACATTGCAGCTCTACATCCATTGCAAGAGACCCGAGAGCATGGCTCCTTGGCGCATCATAGTAGATGTCACAACACCATAGGTCAAAGCCATATGATTATATTTGTTGACCTCCTTTTTGGATGAGGTTAATTTGAACTTTGAAATCAATAATTAGGATGTTCTAATCTCAAATAAGAATCTCCTTGCTGACATTATTCCTAATGACCTGGGACACATTCCTAGGGTTTGATCTAACCAAATTCGCTTAAGTGAAATCAACCCAAATTTCAAATTTGGATTAACTCAAATCAAATCCAAATAAATCAAAATGAAATCAAATTAAAATAAGAAAACCAAATTAAAGTCAAATCTAGTCAACTCATTTGGCTTAGGTGGGTTCCACCAAGAATCTGACCAAATTAAATCATTCCAAATGTCTCAAATGATCAAATAAGCATGATTAATCACAAATCTAAAGAAATTCAAATTAATTTAGGCCTTAATTGGGTAATTAGACCACTTAGTCTAAAATAACCCTAAATGGGTCTATAAAACCAAATCAAATTGAAATTAATTCCATTTGATTTTAAAAATAATTTTAAAATGATAACCAAACACTTAACTCTCATTGGTCTAATAAATTGGTCATAAAATGAAACCCAAAATAACCCATTAAACCCACTTTAAGTAGAAATCTAATTGAAATTAAATGAAATTACCAAATCATCTCACTATGTGATCAAGCATGATTGGGGTCCAAAACCCAACCAATTAAGTAAAACTAAACCTAACTAGTAATAATAAACCAAAAACAAAACCTAAAATAATCAGTAATTTGCATACCGTTGTCTATTCCTATCTAGAGCTTTTGTGATTGGTGCCTATTTTGAAAGAGTGGAAAGTTGCTTGTTGTCTTGTTCTCTAAATAACTTGAGATTATCTAAATTCCTTGATATGCTGCCATGGGAGTAGAATCTCTAAATGCCCCTACTTGTTGTTAGTTTTATTCTCTTTTTTGTGTTGAGCTATGTCGCCTTCCTTACAATTGTCTTATTACTCATATGGACATAAAAAAGGGGTTATTTCCCTATAAAAAAGTTTCAATTATATATCTTATGATGGGAAGGTAACTAAAAGATCATTGACTTGATTGATCGTCAGTTATCTCACCTATTTTTTTTTATGGTGGGTTTATATCGGTTTCACTTGGATATGAGGCTCTAGCTAAGATGACTAATTCCCTATGTTTATATACTCTCTCGATGACTATATCATGGATCTTTTCTAATGAGACAACTTACCATTTAGCTCTTTGCAATTACCTCTATTTATATGATTGTGTTTAGATTGGGGTCATTCATAAGACTATCAATGGGTGTTACCTCCTATGTTTGTTGGCTATGATGGTGGTTTTCATTTTGGTGGTAGTAGCTCATGTGATGTAACCCTCTAATGAAGTTTGATGCTCAATTGCATCTGCCTATTGTGATTGAGCCCGAGCCTTTTTATCAACTTTCCTTATTATCGCCATTTTGATTTACCTCAATCTCCTCTAGTATTTAGATGATAACTCTCTTGACCATATTACCAAGTCTCTCAAACCATCGAGCATTAATCAATAGATGGGATTTACCTCCACATAAGCAGAGATTCTGTTTTATCTTTAACTTGTACAACCCAAATGGGGTTTCATTAAAAAAAAAACTAAACTAAAAGATTAATAACTTAAATAATAATAATAACTAAACTAATAACTAAAAACTAATAAAAACTAAATAAATAACTAATCAAATAAAACTAAACTAATAAACTAATACAATAACTTTTAATAAAATAATAATAATAAAACTACAAATAATAATAATAAAAAACAATAAAAAAACCCAAAACCTAAAATCCAACTAAAAACACTAATAAAACTAATAAAACTAATAAACTAATAATAAATAAAATTAAATAACTAAAACTAAATAAATAAAAAATAATAATAAACCTAACCAATAAAAACTAAAAAACAAAACTAATAAAAAAACTAAGCTAATAATAAATTAATAAACTAAACTAACTAATAAAAAAACTAATAATAATAACTAAATAATAACTAAACTAAAAAATAATATTAACTAATAAAATAATTAATAACTAACTAATAATATATAATAATAAATAAATCTAATATACTAAAAAATAATAAAACTATAATAATAACTAAATAAAACCAAAAACTAAACTAAAACTAATAATAACTAAAACTAATAACTAAACTAACAACTAAATAAAAAACTAAGTAATAAATAGTAATAATAAAAATAAATAACTAATAAAACTAACTAAAAAATTAATACTAATAACTATTAATAAAACTAAATAACTAAATAAAAAACTAATAACTAATTATAACTAATAAACTAATAACTACGTTCTCTGCTCAAGGAACCTTGTAGATGGAAACTCGAATTTGGGCCAACAACTTCATGGTATACTCATAATAACTAAGTTTGAGAATTTGTAAGATCGGACAATATTGATGACCAACTACCCCAAAGATGTTGATGCTCTGACGATAGTGATGGCTAACTCTAGATAATCAAAGCCTCATACTGCTTTTTGTTGGTGAAGGTTGAAAAGATAGTATGAGAATCATCACATCTAGAGTTAGAAGAACTATTCCTACCTGCCTTTCTTAGATAATAGATCATGGTGCTTTCCTTTGTGAAAAGAAGCTTCACCATCAAAATACATCTCCAATCGATGGTTACTAGCCTCCCCTAAGTTCATGATTTGCTCATCAGGGAGATCATCACTAAGCAAAGAATCAATAGGAAGTGAGTGTGATGTTAATAAATCCTCTAGTGCATGTTCTTTTACCATATGGAGTGGTAAGAATTTGATGTCAAACTATGAGAGAATCATGGACTATCATGCCAAACATCAGATAGATAGGCTGTGATGAGATACTACAATGGATTGGTTCTGAGATCAAGTTCACCTTGAGAAAGCATATAATATCAGCTTTGGGAAGCAAAGACAAAGTTTGGCAATGTTTCTAATATGTGGATAGTTCGCCAGCAAATCGATTGGGTGAGGTAGTAATAGAGCATCACCCACTATCCAATTAATCCCGCTTTGATTGTGCTTCCCCTGTATTGTTCCATAACTTTTCAAAATACTCAACTGTGTGGACCATGTGAGGAACCAAATCTTTCTATATAAGATTATGAACATAAGGTGAGTAAAAGTCAAATGATAATTCCATTAATTCTTTAAATGTATCCTCCTTAAGTTCAACATCAACTTCAAGACTTGAGGATGATGATCCCAAAAAGAATATCTTCAGCTTCATACCACTAGAAGACTTAGGAACTTCCTTAACTACTAAACCTTCAACATTCTAAGATGTAAGTGAGGTTAGAGCTAAGGTTCCCAAATACTGCTTGATAGTCTCACATAAACCCAATACTTTGCTTTGTCTGAGGCCCAGCCTTGTCGCCATCTCGGATCAAAAGTCACTCCAATGGAACCTCAGGGGTTGGTATACTAATCACATTGGACTCATCCTTTGAGCTAGATTCCAAATTTATGTGAATAGTAAGGGTACTCCTATGAGTTGAAACATGACCTCTGTTGGCTGATGGCCAACTAGAGGGTCTTCCACCTCTAGAACTACCTCTATTTTTTCCTCTGCCTCTGTCTGGTGGAGGTTGAGCCATCATATCCACATGTCCATATGATGGAATGAACTATGGGTGGAATGTGATATGCGGATATATTTCTTTCTTCAATTCTCCTTTCTTGTTCACTTTGATTTGCATTTTTCTTTTTTTTCTTTTGTCTTCTCTTTTTCTTTATTTTCTTTTCTTTTGATTTTGAATTTTAACTAAGTTCATGAGAAAGGCTATTTTGAGGAAGAGATAGGATGGGCTAAACTAAAATAAATGCACTCAAGTATAAATAGGATCATGGTCCCCATTCTAAGGGGTTGGTTCTTATTTTTCCTCACATCCCATATCTTGAGTGAAAGAAGGCTCTCTCTCCCTCAAGAACACCTCTTTAGAAGTGGAAGGCTAAAATCGCATTAACTCTTCCTTAGATTTAGGTATGCTTCCTACAAATCTTCTTGATGATTTGAAAATGCAAGATAAATTTATTTTATCTTCATATATTTTCCAACAAGTGCTATGAGAGCCTCTATCATGTTGAATCATTGAAGAATCATATTTCTCTTAATCTTTCATATTGATTATTTGAGAATTTTAGATTAAAGTATATGATTCAAAATTTTTGAGCAATTTATTTGGTCTTGCATATAGAATCGATATCTTTAGATCACTTTCATTCTTGATTTGAATAAAAGGATATAGCAAAAATTTTTACTTTTACTTTGATCACAATTTCAATTTTTTATGTGATCAATATGTTTATTCTCATTGTGGTTTTAATTTGAGAAATAAAATTTATATTCAAATATAGAATTTGATTCAAGAATTTCATCTTTCATTTTTTATAAAATTTGAGAATTTTGTAAGATTATGGTTAATGCTTATAATTATTTTTCTTATTATTATATATTAAAAAAATGAAAGAAGATGAACCATTTTTCTAAAATTGATGCATTAAATCCTGTAAAGATGAATTCTGCATTTGCTTTATTTTATGAGCAATTAGTGATAAGTACTTATGGTGCATCTTAAACGTTTATTTTTATTGCATTAAGATAGTTATAAATATTGCATTTAATACTTTTATAAAGTAAGACGTTTTACCGTAAAGTCATATAGATAATAATTAAAATGGAAACATTTTAGATTATAATTGTGAAATGTTCTGTATAAGACATTTCATATAGAACGATTATAACTTTATATTAAACATTTCAATGAAACATTTCTTTAACATTTGATAGTAACATTAAAAATATTAAATAATACTTTTATGTATTTTATAAATATTTATATATAACTACTTAAAGGCAAACTTATCCATTATTATATTTAATACTTGTGTTCACAAGTCTCTTAATTGAATTTATGTGATCTTATTCCAAAATATAATTAAATTAATTAATATAAACTCAAATTAATTATTTTGATTGGAATAATTATTAAAGTTTATATTATTGTCAAATTATTTGAAGTTACTTTAAATTAAAATAATTGAAATGATATAGTTAATATTTATTATTTCAATATAATTTAAATTGAAGTAATATGTCGCCAAAGTGACCTTATTATATCAATTTATTTAATTTTGAAATATATATAAATATTACTTAAGGATTACATTTAAATCTAAAAAATAATCAGCCCAAAGAAAGATTATTTTGGCCAAATTTTTATGAAGAAATATGTGATAAATTTATATTAATCATGCATACAATATGTATCCAAAGATAGACATATCATTGAGATTTTATTATCAATATTTGTTAACTATAATTTTAAGTACCATTTACAAATTGTTATTTTATCCAAAGACAATGCAATGTTGTGTTAGTATCTTATATCCGCCGATTTTATTAAACATTTTATTTCAAGCATGTATTTTGTTGATATTTTGTTTACATTATATTTACATAAGATAATGATAATGTTGTTAATTATGTGTATTTTTTTATTCTTTTTGTTTAATGTTTTATCTATATCTTCTAATTTGAATAACATTATAGTGCTTAATGGCACTACTTTAAGAAAGAAAGAGCATATCACCATAGTTTTTAGGTGTATGGATCTTGACTATGCAATCTAAACTGAACGTCCTCCCGCCTTTAATGCCGAAAGCACTATTGAACAAAGGGCTAACTTTAAAAAGTAGGAGAGTTCTAACCGCATGAGTCTTTTGATCATGAAGCATTCCATTTCAGAAACTATAAGAGGTGTAATGCTTGAAGAGGAATGTGCTTAAAAGTTTCTAAGTCAAGTAGCGCCATTTCATTAGTTTTGAAAAGGTCAAAGTGAGTACTATTCTTAGTAAACTCATTTCAATGTGGTATAAAGACAATGAAATATAAGAGAGTACATTATGGAGATGTCTAATTTGTCACTAGATGAGAGCACTAAAATTAGAGATGTCTCACATTCTTGTGTGCACTTAGTTTTGATATCTCTTCTACACAATTTAATTCTTTTAAGATAAACTATAATACAAAAGGAAAATAAACTCTTAATGAGCTTATTGCTCAATGTGTACAAGAGAAAGAAAGATTGGAACATGACAAATAGAAAGTGCCCACTTAGCTACATCCTCTCATTACTAAAAAAAGAAAAAGGATTTATAAAAGAGCAAAACAAAGAGACTTCACAACATAAGGTGCAATAGAAACAAGATAATGTTACTTATTTCTTTTGTAAGGCGGTCATGTGAAGAAGGATTGTCCCAAGTATGCAAATTAGCTCATGAAAGAGGGTAAACTTCTCAACTTTATTTATTCAAGTTAATTTATCCTTAATACCAAATTACACTTAATGAATAGACACAGTAACACTAAGTGTGACTATGGGTTGCTTAAGGAGATGAATGCCAACTTATGCTTAAAATTCATCTATGGAAATGATAATAAAGCTCTAATATCTTATATATATTAGATCTAAAATCTGGTTATATTTTGAATTTACATGAGACTTTTATGTACCTTCATTTAGATGAAATTTAATTTATATTTCTTATTTTGACAAATTTTGTTATTCTTGTTAATGGATAAAATACCGCATTAACTCTTCCTTCAATTTAGGTATGCTTCCGACAAATCTTCTTGATGATTTGACATGATATTCAAGCAAGATAAATTTATTTTATCTTCATATATTTTCCAACAAGTGCTATCAGAGCCTCTATCATGTTGAATCATTGAAGAATCAGATTTCTCTTAATCTTTATATTGATTATTTGAGAATTTTAGATTAAAGTATATGATTCAAAATTTTTGTGAAATTTATTTGGTGTTGTGCATATAGAATCTATATCTTTTAGATCACTTTCACTCTTGATTTGAATAAAAGGATGTAGCAAAATTTTTACTTTTTACTTTGATCATAATTTCAATTTTTTATGTGATCAATATGTTTATTCTAGCCATTGTGGTTTTAATTTGAGAAATAAAATTTATATTCAAGATATGAATTTGATTCAAGAATGCTTCATCTTTCATTTTTTATAAAATTTGAGAATTTTGTAAGATTATGGTTAATGCTTATAATTATTTTTCTTATTATTATATATTAAAAAAATGAAAGAAGAAGAACCATTTTTCTAAAATTGATGCATTAAATCTCAAAAGATGAATTCTACATTTGCTTTGTTTTATGAGCAATTAGTGATAAGTACTTAAGGTGCATCTTAAACATTTATTTTTATTGCATTTAGATAGTTATAAATATTGTAGTTAATACTTTTATAAAGTAAGACGTTTTATCGTAAATTCATATAGATAATAATTAAAATGGAAACATTTTAGATTATAATTGTGAAATGTTCTATATAACACATTTCATATAGAACAATTATATTTATATTAAACATTTCAATGAAACGTTTCTTTAACATTTGATAGTAACATTAGAAATATTAAATAATATTTTTATGTATTTTATAAATATTTATATATAACTACTTAAAGGCAAACTTATCCATTATTATATTTAATACTTTTGTTCACAAGTCTCTTAACTGAATTTATGTGATCTTATTCCAAAATATAATTAAATTAATTAATAAACTCAAATTAATTATTTTGATTGGAACAATTATTAAAGTTTATATTATTGTCAAATTATTTGAAGTTACTTTAAATTAAAATAATTGAAATGATATAGTTAATATTTATTATTTCAATATAATTTAAATTGAAGTAATATGTCGCCAAAGTGATCTTATTATATCAATTTATTTAATTTTGAAATATATATAAATATTACTTAAGGATTACATTTAAATCTATGCAAAAAATAATCAGCCCAAAGAAAGATTATTTTCTGGCCAAATTTTATGCAGTAGTAAATATGTGATAAATTTATATTAATCATGCATACAATATGTCGATCCAAAGATAGACATATATGATTTTATTATCAATATTTGTTAACTATAATTTTAAGTGTACCATTTACCAAATTTTATTTATCCAAAGACAAAATTGCAATGTGTTAGGTATCTTATATCATTTGATTTTATTAAACAATTTATTTCAAGCATGTATTTTGTTGATTTTTTGTTTACATTATATTTGCATAAGAAAATGACAATGTTGTTAATTATGAGTATTTTTTTTATTCTTTTGTTTAATGTTTTATCTATATCTTCTAATTTGAATAACATTCTAGTGCTTAATGGCACTAACTTTAAGAAATAGAAAGAGCATATCACCATAGTTCTTAGGTGTATGGATCTTGACTATGCAATCTAAACTGAACATCCTCCTGCCCTTAATGCCGAAAACACTATTGAACAAAGGGCTAACTTTAAAAAGTGAGAGTGTTTTAACCGCATGAGTCTTTTGAACATGAAGCATTCCATTTCAGAAACTATAAGAGGTGTAATGCCTGAAGAGAAATATGCTTAAAAGTTTCTAAGTCAAATAACACACCATTTCCTTAGTTCTGAAAAGGTCAAAGTGAGTACTATTCTTAGTAAACTCATTTCAATGTGGTATAAAGACAATGAAAATATAAGAGAGTACATTATGGAGATGTCTAATTTGTTACTAGAGAGCACTAAAATTAGAGATGTCTCATGACATTCTTGTGCACTTAGTTTTGATATCTCTTCTTACACAATTTAATTCTTTTAAGATAAACTATAATATAAAAAAGGAAAAATAGACTCTTAATGAGCTTATTGCTCAATGTGTACAAGAGAAGGAAAGATTGGAACATGGCAAATAGAAAGTGCCCACTTAGCTACATCCTCTCATGCAATTATTACTAAAATAAAAAGTATTTATAAAGGCGAAAGAGTTGCAAACAAAGAGATTTCACAACATAAGGTGCAATAGAAACAAGATAATGTTGTTACTTATTTCTTTTGTAAGAAGACTGGTCATGTGAAAAAGGATTGTCCCAAGTATGCAAATTAGCTCATGAAAGAGGGTAAACTTCTCAACTTTATTTATTCTGAAGTTAATTTATCCTTAGTACCAAATTACACTTAATGAATAGATACAGGTATAACTGCGCACATAAGTGTGACTATGCAGGGTCGTCTAAGGAGATGAATGCCAACTTATGCTTAAAAATTCATCTATGCGGGAAATGATAATAAAGCTCCTGTTGAAGCAATATGCTTATATATATTACATCTAAAATCTGGTTATATTTTGAATTTACATGAGACTTTTATGTACCTTCTTTAGATGAAATTTAATTTATATTCTTGTTTGGACAAATTTTGTTATTCTTGTTAATGGCTAAAATCCCATTAACTCTTCCTTTGATTTAGGTTTCGACAAATCTTCTTGATGATTTGACATGATTCGCAAGATAAATTTATTTTATCTTCATATATTTTCCAACAAGTGCTATCGAGCCTCTATCATGTTGAATCATTGAAGAATCAGATTTCTCTTAATCTTTCATATTGATTATTTGAGAATTTTAGATTAAAGTATATGATTCAAAATTTTTGTGCAATTTATTTGGTCTTGTGCATATAGAATCGATATCTTTTAGATCACTTTCATTCTTGATTTGAATAAAAGGATATAGCAAAATTTTTACTTTTTACTTTGATCACAATTTCAATTTTTTATGTGATCAATATGTTTATTCTTGCCATTGTGGTTTTAATTTGAGAAATAAAATTTATATTCAGTCATATGAATTTGATTCAAGAATGCTTTATCTTTCATTTTTTATAAAATTTGAGAATTTTGTAAGATTATGGTTAATGCTTATAATTATTTTTCTTATTATTATATATTAAAAAAATGAAAGAAGATGAACCATTTTTCTAAAATTGATGCATTAAATCCTATAAAGATGAATTCTGCATTTGCTTTGTTTTATGAGCAATTAGTGATAAGTACTTATGGTGCATCTTAAATGTTTATTTTTATTGCATTAAGATAGTTATAAATATTGCATTTAATACTTTTATAAAGTAAGATGTTTTATAAGTCATAGATAACAATTAAAATGGAAACATTTTAGATTATAATTGTGAAATGTTCATAACACATTTCATATAACAATTATATCTTTATATTAAACATTTCAATGAAACGTTTCTTTAACATTTGATAGTAACATTAGAAATATTAAATAATACTTTTATGTATTTTATAAATATTTATATATAACTACTTAAAGGCAAACTTATCCATTATTATATTTAATACTTTTGTTCACAAGTCTCTTAACAATTTATGTGATCTTATTCCAAAATATAATTAAATTAATTAATACAAACTCAAATTAATTATTTTGATTGGAACAATTATTAAAGTTTATATTATTGTCAAATTATTTGAAGTTACTAAATTAAAATAATTGAAATGATAAATTAATATTTATTATTTCAATATAATTTAAATTGAAGTAATATGTCGCCAAAGTGATCTTATTATATCAATTTATTTAATTTTGAAATATATATAAATATTACTTAAGGATTACATTTAAATCTATGCAAAAATAATCAGCCCAAAGAAAGATTATTTTCCGCCAAATTATGCATAGCAAATATGTGATAAATTTATATTAATCATGCATACAATATGTATCCAAAGATAGACATATTGTTGGCGTGATTTTATTATCAATATTTGTTAACTATAATTTTAAGTGTACCATTAACCAATTTTTATTTCTATCCAAAGACAAAATTGCAATGTTGTGTATCTTATATCTCCGATTTTATTAAACATTTTATTTCAAGCATGTATTTTATTGATATTTTGTTTACATTATATTTGCATAAGAAAATGACAATGTTGTTAATTATGAGTATTTTTTATTCTTTTCAGTTAATGTTTTATCTATATCTTCTAATTTGAATAACATTCTAGTGCTTAATGGCACTAACTTTAAGAAATAGAAAGAGCATATCACCATAGTTCTTGTATGGATCTTGACTATCCAATCAAATAACGCCCTCCGCCTTACATAAAAGCACTGAACAAAGGGCTAACTTTAAAAAGTGGGAGTGTTTTAATTGCATGAGTCTTTTGAACATGAAGCATTATATTTCAGAAACTACAAGAGGTGTAATGCCTGAAGAGAAATGTGCTTAAAAGTTTCTAGTCAAATAGCACACCATTTCGTTAGTTCTGAAAAGGTCAAAGTGAGTACTATTCTTAGTAAACTCATATGGTATAAAGACAATGAAAATATAAGAGAATACATTATGGAGATGCCTAATTTTATTACTAGACTGAGAGCACTAAAATTAGAGATGTCTCATGACATTCTTGTGCACTTAGTTTTTATATCTCTTCTTACACAATTTAATTCTTTTAAGATAAACTATAATACTCATAAGGAAAAATAGACTCTTAATGAGCTTATTGCTCAATGTGTACAAGAGAAAAAAAAGATTGGAACATGAAAAAATAGAAAGTGCCCACTTAGCTACATCCTCTCATGCAATTATTACTAAAAGAAAAAGGATTTATAAAGGCAAAAGAGCTACAAACAAAGAGACTTCAAAATATAAGGTGCAATAGAAACAAGATAATGTTTTACTTATTTCTTTTGTAAGAAGTGGTCATGTGAAGAAGGATTGTCCCAAGTATGAAAATTAGTTCATGAAAGAGGGTAAAAACTTTATTTATTCTCAAGTTAATTTATCCCAAGTACCAAATTACACTTAATGAATAGATGAACTACACATAAGTGTGACTATGCAGGTCGTAAGGAGATGAATGCCAACTTATGCTTAAAATTCATCTATGGAAATGATAATAAAGCTCTGAAGCAATATGCTTATATATATTACATCTAAAATCTGGTTATATTTTGAATTTACATGAGACTTTTTTTGTACCTTCGTTTAGATGAAATTTAATTTCTATTTCTTGTTTGGACAAATTTTGTTATTCTTGTTAATGGCTAAAATCCCGCGTTAACTCTTCCTTTGATTTAGGTATGCTTCTGAAAAATCTTCTTGATGATTTGACATGAGATTTGGGCAAGATAAATTTATTTTATCTTCATATATTTTCCAACAAGTGCTATCAGAGCCTCTATCATGTTCAATCATTGATGAATCAAATCTTTCATATTGATTATTTGAGAATTTTAGATTAAAGTATATGATTCAAAATTTTTGTGCAATTTATTTGGTCTTGTGCATATAGAATCGATATCTTTTAGATCACTTTCATTCTTGATTTGAATAAAAGGATATAGCAAAATTTTTACTTTTTTACTTTGATCACAATTTCAATTTTTTATGTGATCAATATGTTTATTCTCGCCATTGTGGTTTTAATTTGAGAAATAAAATTTATATTCAATCATATGAATTTGATTCAAGAATGCTTCATCTTTCATTTTTTATAAAATTTGAGAATTTTGTAAGATTATGGTTAATGGTTATAATTATTTTTCTTATTATATATTAAAAAATGAAAGAAGATGAACCATTTTTCTAAAATTGATGCATTAAATCATAAAGATGAATTTGCATTTGCTTTATTTTATGAGCAATTAGTGATAAGTACTTATGGTGCATCTTAAACATTTATTTTTATTGCATTAAGATAGTTATAAATATTGCATTTAATACTTTTATAAAGTAAGACATTTTACCGTAAAGTCATATAGATAACAATTAAAATGGAAACATTTTAGATTATAATTGTGAAATGTTCTGTATAACACATTTCATATAGAACAATTATATCTTTATATTAAACATTTCAATGAAACGTTTCTTTAACATTTGATAGTAACATTAGAAATATTAAATACTACTTTTTTTGTATTTTATAAATATTTATATATAACTACTTAAAGGCAAACTTATCCATTATTATATTTAATACATTTTGTTCATAAGTCTCTTAACTAAATTTATGTGATCTTATTCCAAAATATAATTAAATTAATTAATATAAACTCAAATTAATTATTTTGATTGGAACAATTATTAAAGTTTATATTATTGTCAAATTATTTGAAGTTACTTTAAATTAAAATAATTGAAATGATATAGTTAATATTTATTATTTCAATATAATTTAAATTGAAGTAATATGTCACCAAAGTGACCTTATTATATCAATTTATTTAATTTTGAAATATATATAAATATTACTTAAGGATTACATTTAAATCTATGTAAAAAAATAATCAGCCCAAAGAAAGATTATTTTCTGGCCAAATTTTGTGCAGTAGCAAATATGTGATAAATTTATATTAATCATGCATACAATATGTCGATCCAAAGATAGACATATTATTGGCAGATTTTATTATCAATATTTGTTAACTATAATTTTAAGAGTACCATTTACAAATTGTTATTTTTGTCCAAAGACAAAATTGCAATGTTGTGTTAGGTATCTTATATCTGTCGATTTTATTAAACATTTTATTTCAAGAATGTATTTTGTTGATATTTTTGTTTACATTATATTTGCATAAGAAAATGACAATGTTGTTAATTATGAGTATTTTTTTTATTCTTTTTAGTTAATGTTTTATCTATATCTTCTAATTTGAATAACATTCTAGTGCTTAATGGCACTAACTTTAAGAAATAGAAAGAGCATATCACCATAGTTCTTGGGTGTATGGACCTTGACTATGCAATCTAAATCAACGCCCTCTTTAGCCAAAAAAAGCACTATTGAACAAAGGGCTAACTTTAAAAAGTGGGAGTGTTCTAACCGTATGAGTCTTTTGATCATGAAGCATTCAATTTTAGAAACTATAACAGGTGTAATGCCTGAAGAGGAATGCGCTTAAAAGTTTCTAAGTCAAATAGCACACCATTTCGTTAGTTCTGAAAAGGTCAAAGTGAGTACTATTCTTAGTAAACTCATTTCAATGTGGTATAAAGATAATGAAAATATAAGAGAGTACATTATGGAGATGTCTAATTTTGTTACTAGACTGAGAGCACTAAAATTAGAGATGTCTCATGACATTCTTGGGCACTTAGTTTTGATATCTCTTCTTACACAATTTAATTCTTTTAAGATAAACTATAATACTCAAAAGGAAAAATAGACTCTTAATGAGCTTATTGCTCAATGTGTACAAGAGAAAGAAAGATTGGAACATGACAAAATAGAAAGTGACCACTTAGCTACATCCTCTCATGCAATTATTACTAAAAGAAAAAGGATTTATAAAGGCAAAAGAGCTGCAAACAAAGAGACTTCACAACATAAGGTGCAATAGAAACAAGATAATGTTGTTACTTTTTTCTTTTGTAAGAAGGCTGGTCATGTGAAGAAGGATTGTCCCAAGTATGCAAATTAGCTCATGAAAGAGGGTAAACTTCTCAACTTTTTTTTTCTGAAGTTAATTTATCCTTAGTACCAAATTACACTTAATGAATAGATATAGGTGCAACTGCTCACATAAGTGTGACTATGCAGGGCCATCTAAGGAGATGAATGCCAACTTATGCTTAAAAATTCATCTATGAAATGAAAAATAAAGCTCTTGAAGCAATATGCTTATATAGATTACATCTAAAATTTGTTATATTTTGAATTTACATGAGACTTTTTATGTACCTTCTTTTAGATGAAATTTAATTTCTATTTCTTGTTTGGACAAATTTTGTTATTCTTGTTCATTTGAAAATGGAAAATTTAGTCTCTTTCAGCATTCAAATATTATTGGTACTAGTTCTTTAGTTAATAATTTATATAAATTAGACATTTCTGCTTCACAAATTAATGAAACTTTGCATGCAAATAATTTTAGTACAAAGCAAAAATTAATGAATGTGAATTCATATATATTATGACCTGGCGTTTAGATATATTTCTAAACAAAGAATTTAAAAACTTATGTCGAAGGAATTCTTGATTCTATTGATTTTTTAGATGATAAACTCATATAGAATGCATCAAGGAAAAATAAATAAATATCAAGAAAGTTGGTGCTAATAGGAGTTTAAGCATCTTGGAATAAATTCATCGATATTTTGGTCCATTTCCTACTTGAAATGGATAATAGTATTTTATTACTTTCATAGATGATTATTCTCATTATGGGTACTTATACTTGATTTATGAGAAGTCACAGTCACTGGACGTATTCAAAATTTTTAAAGTTGAAGTTGAAAATCAACTTGGAAAGAAAATAAAAGTAGTTAAATCTGATCGTGGTGGTGAATACTATGACATATATGATGGATCAGGTGAATAACATCCAGACCCTTTTGCCAAATATTTAGCAGAATGTGGCATCATTCCTCAATACACCATGTTAGGGACTCCAAGTCAAAATGGTGTAGCTGAGAGATGAAATCGGACCCTTATGGATATGGTTAGAAGTATGATAAATCATTCTTACTTACCAGAATCACTTTGAGGAGAAGCCTTAAAGATTGCATTTTACATCTTAATAGAGTTCCAAGTAAAGCACTATCTAAAACCACATATGAATTATGGATTGGGAAGAAGCCTAGTATTAGGCATCTTCATGCCTGGGGATGTCTAGCTGAAGCTAGACCATATAATCCTAATGAAAAAAGTTGGACTCAAGAACTATTTATTTTTTTGTTGGATACTTAGAAAGGTCAAGGGTTTTAAGTTTTATGACTCTTCAAATAAATCCTTTTTGAGATGAACAATGCTAAATTTATTGAGGAAGTTGAATATGATGGGGAAAACCTAGGAATTTTATATTTGAAGAGCAATTTATTATTTTTCCTTTACAATAGAAAATGATCGAGATAATTTTATCTAATCTTATTCAAGTTGTAAAGATAGATAATCAAAATATTCTTAAACTCCCACTCATATTGAGGAATCACAACAACCTCAAATTGAAGTGTCATTAAAAAAATCCTAGGAGAGGAGATCCATTTTAGATGATTATATGTATCTCCAAGAACATGAGTTTGACATTGGATTGAAAAGTGATCCAATCTCTTTTAGTCAAGTCAAACAAAGTGTCAACTCCCATAAATGGATAGAAGACATTGAGGATGAGATGAAATTAATGAAAGATAATGATGTTTGGGATCTTGTCGAATTGCCTAAATCAGTAAAACCCATTGGTTGTAAATGGATTTTTAAAGCCAAATGGGATTCAAAAGGCAATGTCGAAAGATATAAAGCATGTCTAGTCACTAAAGGTTTCACTCAAAAGGAAGGCATTGATTATAAATAGATTTTCTCTATAGTTTCTTTGAAAGACTCTTTTAGAATCATTATGACACTAATAGCTCATTATGATTTAGAGTTACATCAGATGGATGTAAAGACTGCATTTTTCAATGGTGACATTGAAGAAACTATATATATGGTGCAACTAGAAACTTTTTAATCTTTTGATTCAAAACACCTACTATGCAAATTAAAGAAATCCATCTATGATTTAAAGCAAGCTTCCCGTCAATGGTATAAGAAATTTGATCAAGTGATTACTTTATTTGGTTTTAAAGAAAATACTATTGATCAATATATTTATCACAAAATTAGTGGAGTAAATTCATCATCCTAATGCTATATGTTGATGATATTCTACTAACAACAATATAGGCCTTTTGCATGAATCAGAAATTTCTTTCAAATAAATTTGAAATAAAAGATCTTGGAATGCATCTTTATATTGGGTATACAAATTCATCGAGATCGTTCTCGTGGTATACTTGATTTATCATGACATGACATATATTGATAAAGTGTAGATTTGGCATGAAAGATTGTGCACCAGATACACCCATTGCTAAAGGTGATAAATTTTTGCTTCAATGTCCAAGAAATGAACCGAAAAGAAAGAGATGGAAAAGATCCTATGCATCAATAAGGAGTCTTATGTATGCTTAAATTTGTACGTCGGATATTACATACATTGTTGGAATGCTTGTGAGATATTTAAGTAACCTAGGAATGGATCATTGGAAAGCGTAAAATGGGTTATGATATGAAGAACAAATGACTTTATGCTCACATATCGGAGATCAATCATTTGGAGATCATGGGGTACTATTATTTCTGGTTGCCTCGATAGTAGAAGATCCACTTCATGTTATATTTTTATTAGCTAGAGAGCTATATCTTAGAAAAGTGCTAAACAATCACTCATAGTTTCTTCCACTATGGAAGATTTATAGCTTATTATGAGGCATCAAGGAATATGATTGCAAAATTTTATCTAAATAATTTTGATGGAATAGAGAGACAATTAAAATAAATTGTGATAATAGAGCTCTTGAGTTGTATTCAAGAACAATAGGAGTTCATCAAAAGCATATTGACATAAAGTTTCTTGTCATAAAGAAATAGTTGAGTTCTCAAGTATCTATTGAACATATTAGTACAAACTTTATAATTGCAGATCCACTTACAAAAGGTTTACCACCTAAAGTATTTCATGAGCATGTGACTCATATGAAAGTGGTTTACTTTGATGATATGCTAGCATAGTGAGAGTTTTCTTATGATGTTCAATAATTATAAATATATTTTTCTGATCAGAATAAAGAATTGTTATTATCAAATAGTGAAAACTCTAAAATAAAGTTGTGTAATTTCAATTGCAGTTTAGCATAAATAAATGAAATTATATTTATAACTCTTTTGAGTTATAATATAGGACCAGTTTAAAATAGGCATGATATATAATAACATTACATGAAATTTCTATGCTACACATCCATACATGATCAATGTCATTAATTATATTGATTTAGTGATCACTGATAGATCTTGTCATAGAAAAAATTATAATAAAGATTACTTTGATTCTATGTCGATATTATTATAGACTAGATTATCTAAAGATATTTCTCTTTAAAGATAGCAAATATTGAGCTCTTAAAGTATTCAATAATATATAATTGTCAAGCAATATATGTGGCCCAAGTGAGAGATTATTAGGAATTTTGGATGTGGGCTCACATTTGAGTTTAATTATACATTATGTGTTATCTTATTTTTATTAATTTTTTTGATCAAATAAAGATTAATTAATTTTAGGCTTTTGAGACATCTTATTGATTTTGTATGGAATTATCATATGTAGAGACTAGGTATTTTATTTTATTTTAATGATGAGCTAAAATAAAATGAAATGCACTCAAGTATAAATAGGATCATGATCTCCATTCTAAGGAATTGGTTCTTATTTTTTTCACATCCTATTTTGAGTGAAAAAAAGACTCTCTCTCTCTCTCTCTCTCTCTCTCTCTCTCTCTCTCTCAAGAACACCTCTTTAGAAGTAGAAGGCCAAAATCATTAGCTCTTCCATAGATTCATGTATGCTTCTGATAAATCTTTTGATTATTTGACATGAGATCGGACAAGATAAATTTATTTTATCTTCATATATTTTCCAACTAACATCATAAGTTTTCCTATAATATCTTGAAATGTTTAACAAGTTAAATCAAACAAGCAAATCCTTCTTTGTTTAATAAAGAAGATTTGAAGGAGAATGCAAAAATGGTGGCATAAAATAGTTTATTTTTTTTTTAGAAATTTATTTATTTATTTTTAAATTTATCATGGGAAGATTAATGGGGGTTTAAGTAAAACCTGACAAAAGTGTTTTTATATTAAATTTGTCAATTTGAGGCTAAAGTCTTCCTTATTATGAAACCTTTTACAAGTCCATTCTGATTACCATGGAAAGTTTATATAATTAATATTCTTACTTATTTAAGCATTTCTCTATTTTTTATATATAATAATAATATTTATATATATAATATATATATATATATATATATATATATATATATATATATATATTCATTATTTTTTAAATAAGAGAAATTATAAAAACTTATAGTTATAAGTAATTATAATTAATTTAGATTATAAGGGCAAGTTTCAAATAAATTTTAATTTGTTGTTTTAAGGACAAAATATGCAATACATTTAAATTAATGGTGACTCCTTGTCTTGTGTAAATCACAAAAAATTTTTAACACCACTTAATATCTAAACCATAAATTCAATCAAATATTCCCAATAATGATTAATTTCAATCAACCAGAAGCAAGCAATTATTGATCCTTAAAACACATAATATAATTTTTATAACACTTAAGAGGGGTCCTAAAAAGTATTTCATTCACACACCATTAACAATATAAAATTCTTTTATCATTATATCTTATATAATAACTAAGCATTAGAGTTATATATATACACACAAACACACACACCCAAGATGTTTTTGCTTGCATGGGATTCCTCTAAGGAGCTTCCATGGCTTTTCCTTGAACCGGTGACTGTGCAACAAAAAAAAGGAATGAAATAACATTTAAGAACTCAAATTTAAAAGAAAAATTAACTTTCACTTGCATTATGTACCTAATTATGAAAAAAAAATTTAATAGGTAATTTACAAAAAATTGAATCCACAAAATTTCTAATTCTTTGTGGTGATAGCTATAACTAATTAGCTCAGTATAAACAATTATTCTACTCCTCTAATATGCATGTAATAGGTTAGAGTTTTGATTGATCAATTAAAAAATCATGTAGAAAGAATGGCCATAATAGATGAGATATGACTATTTACTTTTTGGTAGAGTTGATGATGGAGGAGTTGACATTACAAAATAATTAAATTTATACATAAATATTACATATTTGCATATATGTTTCATGTAATTACTTGTTCTTTTTAGACATTCAAATTAATTTAAGTTGTACATCAATATTATATATTTGCATATAAGTTGTACATCCCATGAAAAATCAATGAAAACAAACTAATTATTTTTTAAAATATATTATCTATCTTAAACCAACTAATGTTGTGCAATAATTAGTTACTTTAATTATCCATCAAATGCTAATTAACTATTTATTATTATTATTATTATCATTATTAATTTCAAAATCATTTGCTAATGTAGAAAGCTTATATCTAAAACACAAATAATATAGTCAAATTGATTTCATTCCTACTTTATTACTTACACACAATTTATAATTTATTAAACTCTTCAATTAAAAAAACTTATATAAATTATTCATTTATTTAATACTCATTAATTTCTGAAATGAAATTAATGAAGAATTTTAATCATGATGGATGTATTAAATTAAACAAACCAACATAATAATTCTTGATGATTTGAGCAATATATCAAATTATGCATCTCTGAATGATTAGATATGATTAATTATTTAGGATAAATCAAAGAATATAAATGAGGTTATAATGTTAGCATCCTGCACTGTAACTAAAAAAATTTAGTTTTTTTAATTCGACATTGATTTTTTATGCAAAATTCAACATTTTGTCATAGTTGGAATACTAATTAATTTCTAGAAATGGGATTATTAATAATTCACATTTGAATTATATTATCATTTATTTTATTTTATCATGTTGAATGCACCATCTTTGTTGAAAACTTGAATTCAATTCAATAAAAAAAATGCACCAATAAAATAAATAAATGATAATATAATTCAAATGTGAATTAATTATTAAATTTTTTAGAAGCATTAATGTGTGATTTCTATCATGATTTTTTTTTATAGTTGGAATACTAATTAATATCTATTTTACTAAAAGAATAACACTTGCATCATTCATTATTCATATAGTTTAGATATGTGCATTTTTTTTTAATAGATTTTTATTAGATTAATTGGACCTAAAGTACATATCTGATAATTAATTAAATCTTTAGATATTCACATAAAATTAATTACAATACTTGGATTAGGGGTGTGCATTTGGTTGATTTGGATGGATTGGATGATAAATTTTAAAACCAATTGGTTTTGGATTCCTATTGAACCCGACCTAAATGTAAAAAACCAAACAAATAATAATTTGGTTATTTTGGTTTGGTTTTGGATAAACGTTTGCTACATTTAAAATTATTTGCATAATATTTTATTGTATAATGAACAAGCAATAGTAGTTTATATTTATAATTCTTACTATAAGCCTATAATATATAAATTAATAATGTATATCATATAATTACTTTGGTTTATTTGGTTCCATCCAAAATTTTAAACCGATCCAAAACCAAAATCAAAGTTTTCATTAATTAAAACCAAAATCCAAATTATTAAGTTCAAAACCAAACCAAATTACTCAAAAACTTTGGTTCGGTTTGGTTTTTTGGTTAAAACCAAATAATGCACACCCCTAACTTGGATCATTATTGATTTTGCCACTCTACCATCAACTTAACATAGAAAGGAATAAGGCTATTAATTGTAATTAGTGGAAAAAATTGGATGAAAAGGTTCTTAAAATTTTAACTCGAGATGGTTTTTAAACTATGCAAGAGAGTGTTTTTATATATGACAAGAAATATATATCTTTTGGCTACTCTGAGAATTTATATCTAATCTCCCTAGAATTTTAAGAATAAAAAATGCTAACCTAAAATTTTCTTGACAAATTATTTTTTCTTGTAGTGAGAATCTATTAAGTATTTCTTATAAATTTTAGAGTCTGGAAATTCTTTACTCATTAAAAAAAATTGCATATTTGTAGCACTAGCTAAGAGTTATACAAAAATGAAGATTTTATCTATTTTTTTTGATAGTTTGAAATAATTTTGGCAATTATAGATAAATCATCATGAATCATAAGAACATGTGATATTAATGTTTTGTAGCAACCAAAAAATCAAAAGAAAATGTACTAGTAGATATCTATAATGACCTATTGTTTAAAAGCAAAAATCCTAATATTACACTCATTTTTTCATGCTTTAAAAATAATTATATTCATAACTCTTAAACTAATAGCATGAACAAAGTCTTCTAATTAAATAAAAAACAATATTAGGAGAAAAATAACATATATTCTTAATCAATGAAGAGAACTATAAGCAGAAATAAACTCATTAGAGAGAGAGAGAGAGAGAGAAATTTGATATTAAAGTTAAAACATTATCCTTTGTGTTAAAAAAATAAGAGTGAAGATAAAAAAAGAACATTGGAAGAATTATAATGGACCAACTAGGAAGGTGTGAATTCATTTGAGAAAATCAACTTTTAGTTAACAACGGAAATATATATGAAATTCAGAGTTTGTTACTGAACCATGGAGATTAAACCAATGATGGAGGATCAATGGTTGAGCAAAGCTGCACATGCAAGAGGAGATAAGGTATTCTGCTTATCATAACAAACTCATATAAAGACATATCTTATCAGCCCCCTTCAAATTGAGCATTGAGAGACTAAATGGTTAATTTGCTTCTTAGTTCTTGAAAATGAGTGATGGAGAGTGATTTGGTAAGAATATCGACTGGTTGATCAGAGGAGATAATATGATGGACTTGATTTCTTTTGATTGAATATGTTCCTGTATAAAATGATAATCGATTTCAATATGCTTAGTGCGAGCATGAAAGACCGATTTATTAGCATTTACCATTGTATTATCAGTGAAGTTGGGTTAATTTGGAAATAGAAATATTAAAGTCAACCAACAATGATGAAGCGACAATGTAAATAAACTGACTAAAGCGATATTCTCTCAGAAGACTTTTCCACTATAGACTATTTCCTAATAGTCCAAGAAATCAAAGTTGAACCAAAAAAGGTTTAGTGGCTATGGTAGATCTCTTTGGTATGGATGACTATTATGAATAAGAGTGTAGTGAAGTCTCCTTTAGTTATCTGAAAGGTAAGAGAGCCTTGAATGTAATGTAACCATTTTAATAGTTTGAAATGATGTTCAAGGGATGATGCATTTGAGAAAATTTGACTATAAAGGTAATGTTCTAGTAATTGTCAAGTATTGCAAACTTCCAACAAGTTGATATACATTGGATCATGAAAAGGTAGATGTAGAAGTTAAAGAATACTTGATGAGAAGATTGAAGAAGTCATGCTTGATTTATGTAAATTAGTACATATTTAGCTTCTGAAAGTATCCGATCTATTTATGAAATTCTATCCCAAGAAAATATGAGATAGGTCCCAGATTCTTCATATTGAAGTTACGAAGATCATTGAGGTTTTGAGTTTGAAGAATCATTGTGTGACATGGATATCATCAACATATATGAGAATAAATATATGTGTTTTCCATGATGTAATATAAGCAAGGGATTAATCATTTCTGAAAACCTTGATTAAGTAAGTGTAGTAAATGTAAGGTACCATCGAGGAGCTTGATTGAGTCCATAAATGGCTTTATAGCTTGCAAACATAATGTGGATATTGGTATCTTAAAACTTGGTGGTTGTTGCATAAAGACATTTGTATCTAATGATCCATGTAGAAAAGCAGTAGTGGTCATTCCAGTTGTCCTCCTCCCTTGCAGGTTGTTGTATGTAGTGCTTTAGTAGAGGATTATTTGCAGCAGCAATGACTGGGAAGTCTACCAAATTGAAAAGTAAAACATCCTCGGTTGATTACAGTGTTAATTAGATGAATATTGGCTCTGTGACCTAGTTGCATGATGAACAATGTTCTGAAGATCCATCGATATACAGAACAAACAAATTATCCATAAGAATATGATTGATTTAAATTTAATTTCATTCATAATTGGTTCCTTTTTATTTTAGAAAATCAAATTTATTTAACTCCATACTATAGCTCTAAAGATGGAGAAACTTCCCCATTGAAATTTATTCTCCCAAACCTCTCATTGAAGAGTTATTTAGAGTGTCGTAATTTTTAGGCGGGAAATAGTAGATAAGACACTACCGAGATTTTGCCTCATTTTGTGAGGACTTTAGATCTCCGTTGTTTCTATAGGCAAGCACCTATAGTTAATTACCCCTCAATGAGAGAACTTTGATTAAGGCTAGTCACTTGATCACTTAGCATGTGGGAGTTTAGATTTGAAATTCATTATAACTTAACTTGGATGGTTGGGGGATGTGCCGATCTAGATCCCATGGTTTCGTCATTCTGGGCTATCATGGTCCCTAGTCTACTTAGTCAGAAGAGGTGACAACCGGTGAAGGATCCTGTGACACATGGGTTCGTCATCCAGGTGTCCTTGTATGCAGGGTGGTGTTTGTCTAAGGAGACAAGCTTAAGTCTACCTTAGTTAACAAGGGCTTTTTCTATGCACCCTATGGTTCACATCTCAAAGAAGCCATTGGGAAGCATACAGCTACATCATGAGTAATATAATGGGTTTCATTTAGCGATAACCATATCGGAGGACTCAGTGTCTATCATATGTGACTTGCCATGCAATGAGAGGACACGGGACATCCTTATTAGAATGAGATTATTTGAGAGTAACATAGTTGTGTACTTGATTTGACTTTGGCTCCTTCGTGAGCTAGAGTTTTCTTAATTTGTCACCAAACAATTATGAATGGTGAATTGGATTTTTTTAGCTTTAAGTTTTTAGATTGAATTCATTTTGACATTTAGAATTTAGTGATTTACATGATTTCATGTTTGTATTGATATTTGGATTTGATTAATTTGATTTGATCCTGCAAGCATATTTTGATGGTAATTATCCCTCATTGAAATCTTCATTCAACACCATCATTAGGGTGGTTAATTGATTGAATCAAAAATATATTTGAGAACATTAGATCCTGTCAACTCTGTTTAGCTCTAGGATCTATCTCATCACATGAATTAGCTTCTCGATATTTTACTAAGTTGAAATTCTTATAATAGATTTTTAGGTTTTGTTAACCTAAGTAAAAGAGAATCAACGCATGCGACTTCCTCGACACTTGAATTTAGCATTGACATAGTGTGGGAAATTATTTAATTTATTATTTCATATCTTGTCAACTCTATTAATTTAATAATAGAGGATGAGACCTAGATTTATATTTTGAGGGTTTTGAATTTGAAAATATTGAATATAATATCTTAAATATTTTGATAATAGTTACTCCTCTAGTTGATATCTTCAATCAACTTAATTGTGATTGGGGAGTTAGGAGATAGTTGTTATCTTTATCAAATGATAGAATTAGCTTCTCGAGATTTTCTCGGCGAGAAAACTATAACAACATCATTAGATTTTTGTTAACCAATCCTCAACTCGAATCACTGACATCTACTAAGTTTAAGCATTGATTTTAGTTCCAATGAATCAAATTTAGGAAGATAAGTAGGAAGCACTTAGATACTAAAAAACTTAAGCACTTCAATCTATCATATGATTGAGATTTATATTTCCAAAGTAGAGATTTATTTTAAGTTAATATTTTATTATAAAGTTAAGACTTATATTCTATACAAAGTGGGAGGGAGATAAGGACTTACATGGCAAGAAAAAAATAAGTCCTCATATCTTAAAATTAAAGGTGCTTCTAGGACAAACTACAAGCTTGATAGTCTAATGAAAAAAAAATTATTTTCACGTGGGGTATGAACCTATATCGACTTTTCTCTTATGACATGCTTGATGGTTAATCACCACTTTTGCTTTAAAATGGTTAATCTTATAAAATCAAGATAGTTGAGTTGTTATTAATGTAGAAAATAATTTAGAAACATACACTCACCTTAATAGGATCTTGTCGATATGAAATGTTCTTGATTAATACATCAATTTAGTAATATCTTATATTTTATTAGACAAAGTTTATTTTAGAGATGTGGGTATGCACTTATGCCTACATGCATATAATATTAGAAATGGTTAAAGGTAATTAGAAGGTAAGTATAATCCTAATTAAATTATTGTGAAAAAAAATAATATGTTTTTAGCCCCATGTCACAATAAAACTTCTTGTCATGAATTAAAATTTGAAATTTAAAATTAAAAAATTAAATTTTTTGTAAAATGGAGGTTAGTTGTATAAACACACATATAAGTAATTATATTACATATATTTAGACTTAGTACAAGCACGTGCCAAGCTTGCTTATACTAATCAACCATGTTTAAGAGGTTAATCAAATAAGGTCCTATAAGATTATGATTATATATATATATATATATATATATATATATATATATATATATATATATATATATTAATTCTAATAAATAACATCTAACATTTATTAAATTTCCAAACCTAAAACATTACATCACTCAAAGGACAGCCATTGGGAAACACAATCATGACCGTGATATAGTGGAGTCATTTGGCGACAACCACCTGAGGACTATAGTCTTAACTGCATCATGTGGAGTCTATTAGCCAAGCCATACAATCAGAGGACACGGGCCACATCCTTACTAGCATGAGATTGTTTGAGAGTAAACATAGTTGTGTACTTGATTTGACTTTGGCTCCTTTGTGAGCTAGGATTTTCTTAATTTGTCACCTATGATAAATAATTGTGAAAGGTGGATTGAGTTTTAGCTTTAAGTTCTTTAAAGATTGAATTTCATTTAAATACTTAATGACATGTTAAATTTTACACTTTGATTGATACTTAATTTGAGTTAATTTGATTTAAAATTGCAATCACGTTTTGATGAAAGTATCCCCTCCGGTTGAAATTTTCATTCAACACAGCTATCATAAGGGTGGTTTATTATTTCATTGTTTTGGATCCTGTTGGCTCTATTAATTTAAAATAGAGGATCAGATCTGCTATCATATGATAGAATTAGCTTCTTAGATGTTTTATTAGGTTGAAGATATTATAATAACATCATTAGATTTTTAGGTTTTGTTATCCCAGACTCGATCCTAAGACCCAAGGGAACCCAATGCATCCTCGGAGTTTAAGCATTCAAAGCAGTGTGAGGGTCCATGTAGGTTATTGATTGATTTCAACTGGAATGCTTACATGCATTTTAGAGAATTCAATATCTTCTAAAGCACTTATACATATATCAACACAAGTAAACCAAACATAGGATTGCCTTACAATGCATATATAAATTATCAAAGTAAGTACTTGCATAAATTTTGAAATACTCAAACTAGAAGATGATTTGCATTGTAATTTGTGTAGGATTCACTTCAATCTAATATTTTTTGAATGAAAATTGAAGTATTTATATTGAATAGAATGCATGCACTATTCATTTAAAATTTGAGTCAACATACCTTACTCGATTTCATTCTTCTGTGGGTGGCATAAAGATTTGAAATTAACGTATTACTTTTAACTTCCCTTTTATATTCTTAGAAAGATGCTAATTAAAATTTTTTTTATTTGGATGAAATTCATCTATATGATTTTTATTTAAGCGCATCTTTTCCTATCTATAAATGAAGACTTTTACTCATTTTCATTCATTCATTCATAGCCTTGTCATCCAAAGTTCTAGTGAGAAAGTTTTGCTTGCCTTTTAGAGTAAGGTTCTAAGCCCCTTGGTAAGTCCATTTTTTAAATTCATTTTATTTTGCAAATTTTCCTTTTGTTTCTTAATTCTTTACCTTAGTTCCTATTATGCTTTTTTTTAGTTTATGAAACCTAGCTTATTTTTTTTCTTTAAGCTAGTTAGATTATACTTAAGTTCATTTGAGTCCATTATTAGTCCTAAATTTGGTGACTCGTCGTCCCACATAGGGCATCAGGCTATTTTGACTGCTATACTCTTCTAAGTGTTGAGTGGTGTTTTTGCTTTGATCATATCTTCAATCCCAAAGCTCTTCTTTTATGGTGTATTCAAATATACCTGCATAGTATAATATAAGTTTACACATATATTAATCTTCTTTTTTTGTTTGTCTTATTTCAAATATATATTTTTGCTCTTCTAAACTTACAACATACAACCTGGACTTATATCATCTAAGCATATATATATATATATATATATATATATATATATATATATATATATATATATATATATATATATATATATATATATATATATATATATATATATATATTCAGAGTATTGTTTCAAGATATTCAATTGAAAGTGGATAAATTCTTGAATTTATAAAGCCATTACACCTCTTGAATGTAAGGTGAAGCGAGGAAAAAACAAAATGTGTGGTAGACTCATATAGACTATGTTACACAAGCTTTGATAGGAAAATAAAATAAAAAATTAAAAAAATGTGAAGGAAAAGAGCATTTGAAGGAGCACAGTTGTGAAGTGAGGATTACTTTGGAGTTCATGTTTGTTTGGCAGTGGGGGGGAGGAGGACTATAGAGTGTGACATGGTTCATTAGTGAGGAAGCAGTAGTTAGAGGATGGATTTCTTGACCAATGAGGTTGGGATATGGCGTCAACTAGAAAATCTGGAAGGCTAGGAAGACTAGCTGATTTGAAGCTCACATATATAGGATGGATCAATTTCTATAGGGATGAACTAGTGATGGGTTGAGAGGTAGACATTTGATAGGACAGGATGGAAGCAGATGAGGAGTTTCAGTTGAAGAGTGAGGAGATAAGGAAAAACATCACAACTCTTACTATGAGAGGCAAGGTCGGAGGAGAGTGTAGTGATGATAATCAGCTAAAATCAAGATTAGAGAATTTGCGGACTTGCCGTCATGTGAAGGAGAGAGAGAGAGAGAGAGAGAGAGAGGGTTCGGTGTCAGAGAGGGAAGCTGTTGCATCAGACTGGAGCTAAAAAGGGAGGGATGGGGAGAGAGAGGGAGCTTGCCCTCTCTGCACCTAGTAGAAGAAGAGAGTGAGGGAGAATGACCTAGTTTTCATCTCTCCTCAAAACCAGATCACTTTTATTTTGCCTTTTTTTACTAAGAATGATATACATCTACTTGTTTCATGGTCGTGAGTGGATGTCGGCTTCATGCTGGAAGGTTTGGGTGGTGGAGGATAAAGAGGAATAAAAGAAAACTTATTTAATACATGTATAAAAAAAATGAGGCTTTGGAATGATGGGATGACTCTATGCATTGTTTTATATATAAATGTTTATATTATATGAAGAATATGTGATGTTGGAGTAGGATTCTAATGGAAATAATATTGGTTTTAATGAGATTGAAATATATGATAATTTTATAAGAATATGTATATATGTGCGGATATAATTTATATTTAAGAGATTATGTGTTTAATTTGTATAAATTTGATTTTTTTGTTATCATTAATTTAATTTATATATATATATATATATATATATATATATATATATATATATATATATATATATATATAACAATATTCAATTTAAATATAAAGAATACTCTTTTTTTTACACTTTAATCTAGATTAATTTAATTTGACTTAATTTCTCTTTAAATTGATTTATATGCTAATCCCTTTTTTTTTATATGGATGTCACTCTTTAAATGAATTAATCATTGGTATTCATCAAGAATTATGTATTCGCACTTGCATACCAAAGAATTATATTAATTCCCTCTTGTAATAGTCTTTATCAATTTAAAAGTCTCTTAAGAATAATTTTAATATTCTGAGCTCATTGGCGTTGTCTATTTCTTGAGTGGATGTTGTCCAATAGGCATCGACAAGAACCAAGGTATTTTTAATCTGACTCATGTGATATTAGTTTGTAATTTGTCGTTACTATCATACTCGCTTGATTCATGGATCATACATGAGGGTCAACAAATGCCCCCCAACAACATGATTCACGTCTAAAGTGGATTATGTTTGTTATCTTTTCAGCTTAGTTGAATATTTGTGTCTCTTTTTTTTACCTTTTTTTATCATGCTGACTCCCTTGTTTTCTTATTCTATTATAAGAGATGTTCAATTGGAGGAGGCTCAGATATGGCATCTATCAGATAGATTTGATATAAAATGCTGAATAAATTTGAGTTGTCCTTGTAATGAGCTAAGCAAACTCTTTGGTGGCATGTACAATTGCCTTGATTTTGTTTGGGTCAATCTCAATTCCTCCTAACATATCCAAGAAATTTTTAGGAAACACCAAAAGCACATTTGAGGGGATTCATCTTGAGATTATATTTTCTTATTCTCCCAAATACAATCCTTAGATCATCAAGATGATCTTCACGATCCATGCTTTTAACGACGAGAACATCGACATAACATTCTACTTTTTGATGAATCAACTCGTTGAAGATGCGTGTCATAGCTCTTTGATAAGTAGCTCCAGCATTCTTTAATCCAAACGGCATTACTGTGTAGCAGTATATACCAATTAGCATCCTAAATGATGTGTGCTTCTCATCTTCAAGAGCCATCTTGATTTGGTTATACTCAGACCATGAATAAGAACATGTCGTAGTTGGAAGTATTGTCCACTAGTAGCGATATTGAAAGTGAAAGTCATCTTTAGCAAGCCTTATTTAGATCCCAAATTTTTTGCTTCTTCCTAACTGGATAATGTTGGCTATCCAATCTACATATTTTTCTTCTCGAATGAAGCATGCTTCAATAAGATTTTTAGTTTCAATCACGTTCTTTATCTCCAATCTCATTCTCCTAGGAGCTTGTTTAGATGTTGCATTAGCTTAATGGTTACTAATTTCTGCATTAAGGGATAAACTTGGCATTTAGAATATGTCCAAGTAAAATAAGTCTCAATTCACATAGCAAGGCTTTCATTTCTTCAACCTTTTATCGCATAACTAACAAAGTTGATGGGGATCATCTTCCCAAGTTGATTTCCTTCAACTCATCCATGGTCGCCTGCCATCTTCAAGTTCTTGTCTTGGCTTGGCCTCCTTCTTCATCATTGTAAACATTATAAATGTTATCTTCATTTTCTTTTAGTTTCAACTTTATTTTTGTTGTTATTAACAAGCCCTTGATGATGCTTACTGATGTATCCAAGACCTTTGGGTGTATGATTATCACACTTTTGAGGTCTGTAGACTCCAGACTTAGTATCAAAGAAGTGGGCTCACCATTTCTGTTCCCACATCAACTCCTAATTTGTGCATCATCTTGAAAATTTTAGAGGATAATACCTTGGCATTCTTGTGGGAATCATATCATCGATTCATCAAATTGTATGAGCCAATCGATCCGGTGATAACACTCCTGGACTTGTAGAATGAGGTTTGGTCTATCACTCCACAAAGGAGTACGTAAAGATCTTCAACTCCTCAACAATGTAAAATTCATGTGTAATTTCTTTGAAGTATTAAGAAGGGGTGTGATCAAGTGAGTCTTGATATTAGTAAGTTTGCCTCCCTTATTGTAGAGGTATATTATACGACCTTCATAGATCGATTCAAACTCATAATTCAGTATTCTACTTTCTTCTTTTCCTTTTTTGAAGATTTGCAAGTCTCCTTGGGCTTGAAAAGAATTTTATCCTCATCTTCCATATCACTACCCAAGTGAGGCCGACCTCTTTAGCTTGGATGGTACTTCAATTTAGGAAGAATTGACATTGCTTTCTTTCTTCCTTTTTGTTTTATATTTTCTTTCAATTATCTTGTAGTCTTTGAAGTTGATACTGTAGGATGTTGAGGCTTGGGCTCTTTTGGGATAAAATATTTTGCATCTTCATAGATCCTTGCCTCATGAACTATAAATGGTTGAAAATTGCCAAGGATTTTGTGCTCCTCTCTATCCTTAAAGTATTTTATGCATTGATGCAAGGTGGATGGCACCATTCCATATTCATGAAGCTAGGGACGTCCCAATAATGCCCTGAATAAAGTATCAGCATCTATCACATAGAATTTGGCTTAAGTGTATAGCTCTGCAAACCTGAGCAACAAAATGAAAGACCCGAGGGTCTTTTGTCCTTTTTCATTAAAGCCATGAATCATCAACTTATCACAGATGTTGAATGTCAAGGGATAACCTCGGTGCTGTAGACTCATGAGGTTAATCGGCGAGCCTGGGTCGATCAATATTCGATTTATCATAACACCATCATTCTCCATAATGACATACAACGTGCGAATGTGCTATGATGTTCCCAGCATAAGGTCTTCGAGAAATTCTTGGGAGATCTTGAGAGCAAAACTTTAGTCATACACCATTATGCAAAATGTGCTTCAAACTTCTCTTGATTATTAAGAGCTTGAATTAAGGTTTCATGAAGATCCTTCGATTAAGAGGGACACTCAATTAATTGCGGTGATCTTCCTCAAATGTGGCAGGACATTGTAGTCAATTCACTTACTTGGGCCAGACTTCTTATTGAGCTTTTAGAGTGATGTTTTCATTAATTTCAATATTTTTATCTTTGTCTTTATTTAGTTTCCTTTCCTTGGTGGTGGTAGTACTTTGCCACCTCTTAGTTGCACTTGGGCTGCTGTTTGGCTTAGACTCTTAGAGGTAATCCCTTCAAGTTCAGCATTTACCGAATCATAAATCTTCAGTTACCTAATTTTAAGCATTCCATATGAGTTTTATTGATGATTTTGAGTCATTTCCTGAAAGCATAAATCTTCTTCCAAACTATCATCTATTTGTCTTGCCATTAAGTAAAACTTGAGTGCTTCAACTTCAATCATCCTTCTTCTAGTTAAGGTAAACCCTCTAAGTTTATTTGAACCTTTTACATATATTGAGGATGTTTGGCATTAAATACCATAAGGGCACGAGCTTCATCAGTAGTGCTTGATAATACTGAAATAACTTGACACGTTTCTCTAAGAAGTGATTCATCATCTTCATCATCACCTTCTTTATTTTGGTTCAATAATTTGGAGTCTAGCCATAAGTTCAATCTTGATAGGTTGTCTCATCGGTGATGATCTTCTAGATTATTAATGATCTTTTGAACTATAGTTCTCTTTTAATCTTTTTCTTCTTATTACCTGACTTATTTGATGTATGTGGTTTATGCTTGATAGGCTCTTTCTTGTACCATAGAGTGTTATAGTTTGAATGTCATTGAGAAGCTGATGTGCTTGCTCTAGACATGTCTTTCGACTCAACATTGGTTGTGGTGATTTCCACTTGATGAACACCTTCCAAACTTCAACATTTTGATAATTTTCTTGGAATGTTGTCTCCCATTTTCCTTCTTGTACTTCATTTTCTTTCATATTTTTTCTCAATTGAGGCACGAAGAGGATGTGATCACCATTGCGCTTCTTTCTTTGGGTGAATAAGAATACTATTGGATAGTTTCACCTCTCTTATATTTTCTTTCTAGCTAGTCTTTGAATACATAATAATCCTCAATTGACTAACCACTTATGAGCAATAGTTTGGGTTATTAGTTTGATTTGATTATTCTTTTGCATTCTAGTAATTCCATCCCCTTAAGAGCTTGGTGAAATAATTTGGTCACACTTTCTCTTTTAAAAGAATATTCTTTGCTCATCTTTTCTTTGAGAGATGGTTATATGTGTTATGTATCTCTCATTGCTTGCCTTGGGCGCTCTACACCACCTGAGAAGTTTTGAGGTCTATCATTGCCTCCAAGGATAAGCTTGGGCTAAGGATTGATTGGTTGTTTGACTCTTTCTTCAATGTAAATAGACAGTTTTCATTTATTGATATTATAGACTATTCATTTTCCTCTACCCAGGTTGTAAGAAGTAGCATGAGATTCACTCCTTTTAGAGTCTAAGGGCTTACTCCTTTTTACTCTATCTGATTGACTCTCAGACTTAGAAAAATTTAATTTTTCAAATTTTGATACCCGATCGAGTAGCTCTTGAAAAGTAGTGATGGAAGCCATGCAAAGATATTGTTCCATCTTATCATCGATATTTCCCATTAACAATTGGATTGTATGCTCTTCCTCAACTATTGTTTCATCATATTATGTAATATATTTAGTATATTTGACTCATCTTTTTTCTTTCTCTACAGGTGCTAGTTATCTTTTTTTTACTAGTGAATCTTTTGATAAACATTATTTCTAACTCAAAAAATCTTGGTCAGTCATTTGGTAATTGTCATTCATTCAAAAGTAGTTAAAGTTAAACTACTAATGAACTAATGCATCATTGCCCGGTATTGCCAGGTCACTTTGTGTACCGGTCGCTTAGGGTTACCATTTCCATCAAATGTATTGAACTTCGACACTGAATAGCCTTTTGGGTATGGCATCATACTCTTTTGGTATTACCTTTTATACTTTCTACTTATAGCAACTTTAATCTTCTCATTTAAAATAGTTTTCAAATGAGCAGCTATCACATGCTCTGATGTACTAGGCAAGTTTTGAGGAGTTGGTTGGGAAGCCAACTGATTAATTTCATTTCTCCCCTCATGAGCACTATGAGCTCCAAAAGTTTGAGGTGTTGGCTCCACTGGTGGATTGGTAGAGATGATATTAGTTGTTGGAGGATTAATGGGCAAAATAGATAGCAGCACTACTGTTGCATTCCTCTACATTTTTTTCATGATTCATCATCATCTCATTCATTTTAGTGTTAAGATGCTTAATTTCTTTATCTTTTGCCCTCATCGCATGCCTTGCACTTGGGCTAGTATGGCTCGGTGAACATGGATTCTCCTCTCTCTCTTATCTTTGCCCATCATCTAAGGAAGAACCTAAGTGCTCTTCTTCTTCTTGTCTTTTAGGAGGAGCAGTGGGTAGGATGGTACATCGACGTTGATTGTAAAATTGAGTACTGGCATCTTGACCCACCAGACCACTTCTATTCCTCATCATTATCTTCATATTCTTCTTGTAGCCTTACTTAGCATCGTCTCCATCATTAGGCTGGCATGCATTTCTTTAATTGGAGGGCTTTGGTCAAAGTCAACTACCACCTTAGAAAATGGAGCTTCTAGCTAATGGGATTCCCTAGAGGATTCTCTAGGGTGTCAACCATCTCTAGACTTATTAATGGTGATCATTCTCTTGGGGACCCATTCTTGTTGGGTCATGTCACTAGATCTAGAATTGGGATGTCACGCCTTTGTTATTCTCTAGAGTGATTTCTTCTCGAGGCTTTCAGTTTTCTTTCCTTTCTAGGACCTTTGATAGATTCTTGGACATGTCCAAGTGTCATGCCATGCTCACCGAGGCTTGTCTAGAATGATCTTGAGTTTTTACTACCATTGATGGTAGCTTCTACAGTGGAACATTATTGGTTTCTTTGATAATTGGCCTCTGATAACTCTATTTCATAAGACCTTTTTGACTTTTAGTACTCACTCTATAGAGGATAGAGTTTCATTATGCCTCCTTTTGAGATTGGAGCTTGGTACCATTGCTCCCAAAATGATTGCTTATTATCACCGAGAGTTTCTTCTTCACCCACTTGAGATTTTCAAACTTGTTGGGTGGGAATACTCACTTTGGTTGTAAGGTGTGTGAGAGGGGCTAGTGAGAGGATGGACTCATAGCTCAACATTCCCTCTTCTCCCCCTTCTAGTTAGCTCTCTTCAGATAAGGAAGCTTCACATGTTGGCCTTGCTAAAAGGCAAGGTTGGCAAAGTGGATTCACGACCAAACTTTTGTCCTGATAATTCTCTTCATGGTTGGAGCTTCAATATGTCCTAGCCTTTTAAATACAAAGGCTCTCTTTTGAAGAACCTACTTAGCAGTAGCGACAAGAGTTTTAGTGGATTTGTCCTGCTGCACTGGTTGATGTGCAAGTTGTGCATAATTATCTCATGCAGGCCTAACAGTAGTTTGAGCAGTGATCACTGGGAAATATATGCTACCAAATTGTATAGTAGCTCCAATCTCCAAGTGTTAATTATACAATGTTTGGATGTTGGCTCCACTAGGTGAGAGTGTGTTATTATGAAGATCCATCGAAATGAAGGATGGGAATTAGTAATCAATAATTGATATATCATCTCACTTTTTATGCATAGATACAAGACAAATAGTAGTACATTAAAATAAGTTATGCATAAATAAAATCTTAAAAATTTCAGGATAATGTTCATTATAAAATTAATTTTAAATTTCAACTAATTTTATTTTATAAAATGAATTTTAATTTCATTATGCTCCACTTCTTGATTCGACTAGCCAAAGATGGAAACTTGTGAGAGTTATAAAAGCCAGTCAAAATTTGGGAAAGTGTCATTAAATTTTAGAAATGAAATAGTAGAGCATAGAGTGTAATTTTGTGAGGACTTTAGATCTGTTTTAGGTTTCCTAGCCATAGTTAATTACCCTCTCTGAGAGAGAGACTAGATTAAGTTAGAATAGTATAGTGCGTATATGTGGAGTTTCAAAATTTAGATTTGTGAGATTCATCATTATTTAACTTAAAGTGAATTATTAGGGGAACGATGAGGCATCCGATCTAGATCACATAGTTAGTTTTGGTCCCTCTACTTAGTCAAAGGAGGTAGTTGACGAGAAGGATCCTTATAGCATGAGTTAAGAGAAATCATCCAAGACCTAGGGTGTTTGTCTAAGGAGATAGGGTTAAGTTTACCTTTCTAACAAGGGCTTTTTACTATCAAGTATACCTATGGTTCACAACTCAAAGGACAAAGCCATTGAGGAACATACGTTATAGTCATGATTGTGATATAGTGGAGTCATTTGGCGACAACCACGAGAACTCTAGTCCGCATCATGTGGAGCTACGGCCATGATGAGGACAGGCCACATCCTTGGGCATGAGATTGAGAGTAAAGATAGTTGTGTACTTGATTTAACTTTGGCTCCTTTGTGAGCTATTTTCTTAATTTGTCCTACGATAATTCGAAAGATGGATTGAGTTTTAGCTTTAAGTTCTTTAAAGATTGAATTTCATTTAAGCATTTAATACTTAATGACATGTTAAATTTTACACTTAGATTGATACTTAATTTGAGTTAATTTGATTTGAAATTACAACCTTATTTTAATGAAAGTATCCCCTCCGGTTAAAATTTTCATTCAACACATCCATCATCGAGGTGGTTTATTATTTCACTGTTTTAGATCTTATTGACTCTATTAATTTAATAATAGAGGATCAAATCTATTGTCATATGATAGAATTAGCTTTTCAGATATTTTATTAGGCTGAAGATATGTTGACCTCCACATGTGTCATAAGTCAGACCACAAGTTGAATTGATGGACTTGAGTGACGTCTCAAATCGAAGCTCAAAATGCAGACGTCACCAAAATAGATGAAATGACCTTCAATCATGAATACTTCACATTAGAACCTCAAAATTGATCAAAATATAAATATTGATAATCTAAAGATCGCTCAAGCGTCGAAGCAATGATGTGAATGCATATTAGAGTCAAAGCTACGATGATGTCTGAATGACCTCCGTTCATGAAATTGATCATGTCGTTAGATTCAAACATCAAAACTATTAAATGAGACTATCCATGCTTAATTGAGATGAGTCTACATAAAATGTCAAATAATAATCAGTGCACAAATCGATTTGAAATACCGACAAAATCAACCAAAATGACCTCCGATGAATGAACCCATCACATTTAGAACATCAAACTAGTTAGAATATAAATAGTGCACAACTTGATGATCGGATCAAGCGTCACAGTTCATGCATATCGAGATCAGGAGGCGTTTAAACCAAATGATCTTCGTTTGCCAAATTGATTGTGCCATTAGCTTTAAAACATAAAATCTAGTGAATATGACTTTTTTTACTCAATTGGAAGCATGAATGTCGGGATCAAAAGTGACGGCGCATTTTGAGTTGAAATTGCAATTTAATTGAACCAAAACCTCCGATTGAAACGGGTATGCCGTTGAAACATCGAATAAATATTATATATATATATATATTGATTATCTACTCATTTCAGCAAAATTTACATTAAAGGATTAAGCAATAAAGGAATATACTTAAAAGCCCCAACCTAACCTAAATCCCTCTCATTAATTTTAATTCACCGACCTACCTAATTCTCTTGCACAGGAACCAGGCTTCCTCTTCACACATCAGCATGGACGCATCGACTAATGCCTCTCCTCCCTTCATGCTGACGCATGAGCATCTCCCTCCTTGTTGGTGAACTTTCCCTCCTCCCTCTCTTCAACCATAACCCTTTTCCTTCAATGCAAGATCCAAAACCAAGGAGACATTTCTCTACTCCCCTCATAAAACCCTCTCCAATCCTCTCATCCTCCAAGAGAAAGGTTGATTGCTTTTTCTTCTTCCTTCCTTCCTCTCTTTCTTTCTTCCTCCTCCTTTCTCTTCTTTTCTTTTTTTTCTTTTCTTTCTTCTTCTTCTTTCTCTCAATCCAAAAATTACTTTCCCTATTTCCTTCCCCTCTTCAAAATTGAAAATCCTTTTCCCTCATCCTTACAAATCTAGATTTCTCATCTTTACATTACCCTCGATCCAAAATTCCCTTATTTTTCTCTCATTTTCACCAAAATCAAAAATTCACTTTCAAATTCCCCCATTTTCTAAATCTAAATTTCATACTTCATTTTGCCAATCTCCTTCACTTAAGAACTTCATGAGGCGTTCTTCTTTTGATTTTAGCTCGCCCTTGCATTACATTTCCAATTTTTGCACAATTGGAGAAGAACACTATCAAGAGGTGGGTTCTTCTTTCAAATTATGGGCATCGCACTCCTTGCATTGCCCTTCCAATTTTCACTTTGTTGCAACCGGAGAAGAACATCATCATGAGGCGGGTTCATCTCTTGGTTTTCATATTACCAACCCTTTTCGCATTGCAACAGAAAAAATGAGTCAGAACATGTGGGATCAATGTGTAAAAGTGGATATATACATGCTTGTATTTTTTTTTTGCAGGTTTGAAGGCCTCATCGTGCTCATGAGGGCATGATGAGATGAAAAATTGGCTGCGGTGTCGCAAGACACCGCTTGCTATGCTCATGAGGGCTATTGACCTCACTTTCAGAGTGAGCTCTTAACCTCCTCTCCTTAGACTTAAGACTTTTCTAGACACTAAGAACTCCTTAGTCATAAGACACTTCTAGTGATTAGGTGAACACTTAACCTAAGCCTAGTGACTTAGAAGTGTTAATTAGATTATGCCTTGGGCTTAAGGAAATCACCCATCCTATAGCCTAAACCGTCTAGATACACTTTCTCAAATCAAACCCAAATTCAATTCTCAAATCTCTCAAATTCAAATTCAAATCTAATTTCAAATTTGACTCCAAATGATTGAAACCCAAAATCAAATTCAAATCCTAAAACCCTTCCTAAGCTATATGAACCACATTCATAAGCTTAGCCAAAACTCCCTTAGATCAAATAAAACTCAATTGATCTCTTTATAAATCAATTATTCCTTCATTTATATTCACAAGTATAAATAAAATTCAAATTCAAATGACCAAGACTATATCAAAAATCAAATCCAAACTCAATCTAAACCCTTTAAGCCAATTCTTTGGACTTAGCTAAATTCTATAGATCAAGTCAAAACCAAGAATTTTCTCTTGAATTAATCATTCATTCAATTATCTGCAGATATAAATGAAACCTACAATCATCAAATCAAATCAACCTAAGTCAAACCCAACCTAGCCCTTTTGACTTGAAAATTTTAAATGAGCCAAAATCCTTAGACTGATTATTGTTGAATTTATATTCCAATCTAGGGTTCATATATAAGTTCAACTAAACTCAAATCAAACCAAAACCAAAATTGACCATTGGGTCCACTTGACCCAAGGTGACTAAAGGACCCATTTGAGCCAACTTCTAATCCAACCTAAATTGGATTGAACCAAGCTCACCAAAACCTTCCACCATGATTTTTATCACCCTAGGATGATCAATTGCAATCAATTGGGCCAAGCCCAATTGCCATTTGATCCAAATTTGGCCTAAGGACCAAATCGGTCAAATAATGATCTAACCCAAATTGATTGCAAGCAATGGCTCAAGTTCATTCCAAATTGATTATTGAACTTGACCAATTAAAACCCAATTTGATCAATCGAGCCCAATTGGTCAACTTGACCTATGGCCTAAAGGGTCAATTTGGCCTAAATCAAATTAAATCCAAATTAATTCAAACCAAAGACCACATTCATCTTCAATTAGCTAATTGAACATGAATCAACTCATAAGCTAATTTGGTCAATTTTGGTCAAATGGGTCAATTTGACCCAATATGACCCATATGACCCAAATTAGGCCAACCCTTGAAACCAAGAGTTGGGGGTTGATTGACCCAAACCATTTGGAATCAAAACCAACCTTTATTTAATCCTCCTCCTCATAAGATTCCACCCAACCTCATTTAATTCTCCCCATCACATTTTCAACTCCTCATTACATTGAATTGATCATATGCAAGAGAGGACTTTGGAGTAAAAATCCAAAGTCCTCAATCAATCTATCATCCATCCCAACCACCCTAAGCAAGATGATAATCAATTTGGACCAAAAAAATTCAAAAAAATAATGGATTTTCATTATAAAGGAAATGAAGCTTTAGATCTCTTGCTCCCACCATCATTCACCAAAGCTCCCAAAGCCAAAAGGAACCCATCTTTGAGCCATTTTGCTCAAAAAAATAGTTTCTTTTCGCAAGCGATGGTAGACATCGGAGAAGATGACATTTTGAAGGAAGGTAAGGGTTAAGATCATTCTAAAGCTTTCTCACATACCTAGGAGATTTTCACCACATCCCATCCCGATGAGGTAAATTTTGCCAAACTTTAGCCTTAGGATTTCATTTTAATTTTCTTGCAATTTTAGGAATTTCTCCTAGATAATCCCATATTTTTACTTTAATTCATCCCAATTAAAAAATAGAATTTTTTTGGTGTGAAATGATGCAAAAATGGGTCCATTTGGACAAGTTTTCACTTAGAAATCCCATTTTTTCCTAAAAAAAGCCTAAAATTCATTCGGTGTATCCGTCCCATGGTTGGGATCGGATGGCTGGATCATGTCGGGCCTTTAGATCACGATGCGGATCGTCAATCGCGACGCCGCGATCGGATGGCGGTCGGATGATCAGCCTTCAAATCGATCGCGATGTCGCGTGTTCATGTGATCGGCTTCGGATCATGATCTCCGATCGCGTCGATGGACCGTCGTGATCGGACTCAATCATGATTTGGACCATTTCACGTGATCGGATGATCCAAAGTGAGCCGGTCATTTTCCTTCCCTCCCAAGGGTGACATCATCGCATATTTCTTTTATAAAAAAAATTAATTTAAATCATGAAAATTCAAAAATTTATAAAAAATAAAATATTTAGCCAAAACTTGTAAACAAGTTGGATTTGTCTTTCTGAGAGGAATCTAATAAATCTAAAATCTCCAAATTTTACTAAGTATTTTGAGCTTAATTTGAGTTTTAGTGAAAATCAAATTTCATTAATTAAACCAAAATATATATCAGATTAAGTTGAAATTTTTAGGGTTTGAAATTAACGTTAAAACACACCTACCATAAAAATTTCAAGTGAAAAAAACTTCTAGATTCGGAGAAATTAAATTATGAAGTTTAGATTGTCCATTTTAATAAAATAAATCAAATAAAAATTCAGAAATTTACAAAAAGCTTTAAAATGGCTTAAATCACTTCAGTTGATATCTAGGACTCTTAAGAAAATAATGTGATCTTCTGAATCTTAATGAACCCCAAACAAACACTTAAGAGTATAGTTTAATCAATTAAGGAGTTAATTAAAACATAATCTAAAAACAATTTAAATATCAAATCAAAAATCAAAAAAATGAAATAACACTTAAGTAATCGTTAATCAAACCTTAAATTAGAAAAATATCATCTTTAGAGGAAATTAAATTAAATATGATTAAACCTATTTAAGTTAATAAAACTCAATTAAATGATTAAATCTTAAATCAAACTCAAAATTCAATAAATTTAGGAAACTTTAATCATTTGATATTAATCAAATTAAACCAAATAAAATTAAAGTAAACTTAATTAACATATGATTAAATCACATCCATTTGGAATAAGATAATTAATTAATCATTAAATATTTGAACCTAATAACTAAATCAAACATGTTAATGAAATCAAACAAACATAATAAGTGAATCAAATCAATAAAACTCTAACCATAAATAATCAAACTTAATTAAAATGAAATAAACAATTAATTCACTTAATAACAATGATGGTAATAACAATAATCCTTTAATCAAATCAAACTTAAGGAAAACTTAACTAACTAAAACTAAATCACATGTGGAAATTAAGCCATTAATCTCTAATTAAACAAACCCCTTAATCTAATGATTTAAAAATTTAATTACCCTTAATCAAACTTAATTAATCAAACATTCTAATTAATGCACTTAATGAATTAATCCATCATCTTAATTAATCAAATTAATTTAAATAAGTTACATTAAAACTAACTCTAAATTAAGCTTAATTAATCACTAAAATTAATGATTAATCACACCCCTCAAGTAAACTAATTAAGTTAATCAAATTAATCATATTAAAGCTAAGCTTATTCAAACATAATTAAGATTCAATTAAACACTAATCAAAACCTAAATTAAACCTCATTAAGTCATTAATGTTAAATAAATCCTTAATTAATCTAATAATTTAAAATTTTAATTACCCTTAATCAAACTTAATTAATGAAACATCTAATTAATGCAAACTTAATAAATTAATCCATCATCTTAATAAACCAAATTAATTTTATAAATTACATTAAAAGTAATTCAAATCAAACACTTAATTAATCTACTAATTAATTTAATCACATTTATTAAATAAACTAATTAAGTCAATTAAATTAATCATATTAAACAGAAGCTTAATCAAACATAAAATGTAATTAAATGCTAATCAAATGCTAATTTAAACTTAAATCATTAACTCATTAATTACATCATTAACCCAAATAAATATGAAATCAAATTAAAAATTAAACAAATCTTTATTTAATTTATATAATTAATCATATCTTAAATAAATTAATTGAGTTAATTAAATTAATCATATTAAACTTAAGCTTAATCAAACATAAATGCAATTTAAAACTCAAAACCTAAATTAAACTAAATTATTAAGTCATTAATTACATCATTAGTCTAAGATATGAAACCAAATTGAAAATTAAATAAACCTTTATAATTAACATAAATACACTTAATTAAACTAATCACATAATCACTTTGAACCTAAGCAAACCCATAGACCAATAAAGCTAAATCAAATTAAATTAAATTAAGAAAGACTCTCATCAATTTAATATGTAATCAAAATCAAATCTCATTCAACTACTTAAATAAGATAAACTAATCAACTACCCAATGTATGAAATCAAAATACAAACCAAACTTTGATGAGTATGACAAATAGATGTGATTAAAAATAAAATCATAATTACAAAGAATCAAACCCAATTAAAATCAAAATAAGATCTCAATTAATCTAATCCAAACTACAAATAAATGAACCACAATCAAATTAAATAAACATAAAGTTAAGTCACATAACCATAATCAAAGAAAAGAGATATTAATTTAAAAGGATATTGAATTATCAAGATTTAATTAAATCAAAACATCTAAAATTAATCAATCAAAAGAACACACTTAAACAAACTTAAACTTCATTAGATATTAAGGATATTGAATTATCATGATTTAATTAAACCAAAAACAGCTAATATGAAATTAATCAATCAAAAGAAAATGATCTTCAACAAACTTAAACTTCATCAAATATCAAGGATATTGAATTATCAAGATTTAATTAAATCAAATCATCTAATCTAAAGTTAATCAATAAAAACACATGAATTTAAACGAACTTAAACTTCATCAGAGATTAAGGATATTGAATTATCAAGGTTTAATTAAACCAAAACATCTAATCTAAAGTTAATCAATCAAAACACATGAATTTAAACAAACTTAAACTTCATTAGATATTAAGGATGTTGAATTATCAAGATATAATTAAACTAAAACATCTAATCCAAAATAAATCAATCAAATACTTAAACAAACTCCAATTCTAAATCCTAGATCAAATCAAATGAATTACACAAATTTAAATGGGTTAATTAAGATACTTAAGGGCCTTAGTTAGACTCTTTAGGAGTTAGGATGTAGAAGAGGGTGAGTTATGTACAAATGGAATTCACCTACTCTTCATTCTTGAAAACTTAAACATCACTTTAACCAAATAAAAGTGAAATAAAAATGAAAAGTAAATCATTAAATCATTTAAATTGAAATCGCAAAGGTAAAATTTAAACAAATTTAAACTCCAAATTGAAACTTAAACTAAAGTAAAAACTTGCCACACAAGCCTTAAGCACACATTAGAATACTAAGTCACTTCTAGTCTAAGTTAGCATTGTATGTATGATGTTGTATTTTATTTTGTGATGTAATATTGTAGAATGGATCTTAGGGTATGTTTATTGGATGGTAGATGTTATTATTAATCATATTTTCTAGGGGTTGTGCTTAAAGGGGCCTGTAATAAAATATAAATGTGTTTATCACGGGTTGCTTAGCCCTAAGCATAACTCATATTAGGACAGGTGGGCTTGGTTACCCATGTGTGGGGTGCTAAGTCCAAATTATTTATATAACTAACATTTATTTTACAAGTGTAGATTTACTTTTCTAATTTTGGATGTAATTTTATATAAGGAATTAGGATTAGTTATGGGGATTAGGATGAGCGGTGGCGAAGGCTTAGTCCTGATGCCTGTGATGCCTTTGGAGAAAATCAAATCAAAGAAAGAGAATGAAGAAATGATGATAAGAAGACCCCATAGCATGTATTATTTTTTTTTAATGGGTTGTATAAGGGTAGAGCTTGGCTACCCATCCTTTTTTTTCTGTAACCCATGGACCTCTTTATTCTTTTATGGTAGTCTATAAAATTGTTTGATGTTGTGTTTAGATTGCGCATTAGAACATCATGGTTTTCATAATTTCTTTATGACTGATGCTTGAATGTGTGGCCTGGATGTAGTAGGCTCTTAGGATAAAATTAAATTTTCTATCCCACTAAAAACTCATAACTAAAATTTTAAAATAACTCATAATCTCACATAAAACTCTAAGAATTAAATCAAGATAATAAAATTTTTAACCCCTTATAGAATGAATGTATAATATCATGCATGTCATATTATTTCACTCTTATTAAGAGGGCTTCCATCTTTCTAGAGAATGAAGGCTTAACCTATGAGAGCCTTTGGTGGAAGAACTCCCCTTTCTCTCTTGATTTGACTCATAATAAAGTTCTCATGCATTTAGGCATACAAAATCCCATAGCTTGTGTTAAAAAAAAGTCCAAAAGAATCAAATAAATTTGATAAAATTTGCATTATATTAAGTCATGGTTTCAAACCAATCATGCTTAGTCTCTTAGGGAGTGAATTTAATGACTTAATTTTCTCTCTAAATAAACGCCTAGCCATCTTGCAAAGCATAAGACTTTCCTACATGGACTTAAAGCATAGGAGGAGAGTTAGTTGGCCACTTCAGTGGTTGTAAGTCCAATGTGGTTCATCCTCTCTTGTGGAGGAGAATCAAATACCCACCTTTTGCTTAGACTTAAGTCGTTCCTTTATTTTGTACCAAGGCTCCCTAGTTTAGGAATCTGAGGTAGATGTTTCCTTCGGGATACAAGCATAAATCCTCACCTCTTAGGCATTTTCACAAGCTTATGTTATGGAATTATAAGCCCTAGCAATCTAATATAATGTCAACTCAAATAATTAACTCTCTTTAAATTTCAAAAAAATATAAAGCCCAATTATAGGGTAGATTGGAATGCTCACTAGGCATCCTAGTATCATGAGCATTTCCTACTTTACTCATTTGGATTCCAAAAATAAGTCTTCTCCTTGATTTATCCCATTTGATTTTCTAAAATAGCCAATCCTTTGATAGTCTTAACCTTGAAATCTTTGGAGATCCTAATTTTACTTTAATCGAGAGTATTTCTAAGGGATTTCATTCCTTATGAAGTAATTAACAATAGGGGCTTGCCTCCATAGGGAACTTAACGAACCTGGCTTAAAATAAACCCTATTTTACTTTTTCATGTAAAGTACGGAAAGATCTTTGGTATATTCGAAGACCCATCATGCCTTAGGAGTCCTTATTAGGTGATTAGGTCCATTATAGGGTGGTGATTTCTATCTTTCAAGATAGTACATCATTCCTTAATGTTGTACCCAATCACTTCAATAAGTACACCCTAAGATCTGTGTGTCCACATCCCAAAATAAACACCACAAGGGTGTACCAAGTAAGCCAACATCCGTTAGATGTCGCTCCCCTAGACGAAATGCTGCCAATATTTTGTCTATTTAGACTTTAGAAAAAAAGGGGAATGAATATATATTGCATTGTATATGTCTTCTTTTAGGTTTAAAGGCCTTGTCATGCTCATTAGGATGTTACAAGATGAAATTGTGGTGGTGTCGCAAGACACCACTTGTTATGCTCATTAGGGAATACCGATAAAGCCAAAAAAATCCACTCTACACAGGGATGACAGAGGCTAAATTTATACTAAAATTCAAGACTTAAACAAATTCAAATGGAAATCATCTAAATTTATGTTAAATAAAAGATATATAATAAATATGAAGATAAATGCTAAATCAAAGAGAAATAGGGGGAGAGCACCTAAAACTTTTTTTTGGAAAGAATAGAACACCTATTTAAAATGCAAATAAAATTTGAGGAGGCTAATACCAAACTCACAAGCTTTAATTGTAATTCTCTATGGCTTAAATTGAAGCGATAAAGTGAGTTCTCTTTTATCCAAACTCCTCAAAATTAAATAAGCTTTAATTAAAACTTAGGGAGGTAAATGCCAAACTCATAACAAACTTGCAATAAATTTGAAGTTTAATTTTCAAATAAATAGGGAAATTGATATGAAGTTAAGGACAAATCTTAATTGGGTCTAACAACTCTTGTTGTAGAAAGTGTGAAGAGTCCTTAAATGATAAAATTAGAGAGGCTTGAAACTTTCTTTTGGGTGAACTTCATACATATAAACTTGTATGAATACAACTGCATGAAATATGCCATAGCACATATCTTATAGCGGTTACTCCTTTGGGTCAAATATTCCAAAATACATGTAAATGCTTGAATGAAAATAAATTCATTACACATATCTAAAATGAATATATTCTTATTCAAAGCTTGTGCAAACTTTCAAATGATTGCCATATCGCAATTCTTTGTTCAAGCAGATACTAAATCAAATTCTACAAAAATCATAAGGCTTCCTTCAATAAAAAATAAAAAAATAATGTCAATTATTTCATTAATTAGATGAAATTATCTAAACTATAAATACCTGCATATGCTCGGACATAGAGATTTAAGTACAAATTTTAATTTTTGAAAAGACTGTGCACGCTAAATGGGAATCAATTAAATATTAATCCGAATAATCTAATAAGATGTTAAATCAATTTACAACACCTTCTTTACCACAATTCGCACATGCAAGCGACAGGCGTTAGTTAAGGCATTCTCAAATACACTCATGGGCCCCGACACTATCTTTTAGATTCAAGTGTTCAAAATGTTGTTCGGTGTTCTCGTTTAGTCTTGGGAGTTAATAAAACCTAATAATCTATTATATAAATTTTAACTTAGTAAAATATCTGAGAAGCTAATTTCATGTGATGAGTAATCCTGTTAGGAGCAGTCGAAGATCTAAAGCTCTTGAATATTTTCAAATCAAATTAACTATGATGGTTGTGAATAGTGATTTAATAGGAGGATACTTCCATCAAAATGTGATTCTATTTTCAAATCTAACTCAAATTAAATATTAATCTAAAATTGCTTAAATGAAATTCAATCATTAAAAGCATAAAATAAAACTTCTATCCACCTTCTATAACTGAAGGTGATAAATTAAGAAAACTCTAGCTCACAAAGGAGCCAATGTCAAATCGGATGATCTCTATGTTCACACTCTCAATCAATCTCTTGCTAAGGACGTATCCATCCTCGATTGCTGGCAGCTAGCTCCATAGTTGAAGCGATTACAGTGTCCTTTGATCGGTGATTTGGCGTGCTCCATTATATTATGATCATGTAGCATATGCTCCCAATGGCTCTACCCTTTGTTGTGAATCATAGGATATACTTGATAGGAAAATAGCTCTCACCTCTAAGGTGGACTTAAATTTGTCTCCTTAGACAAACACCACCCAGTCTATAAGAATTTCTTGGATACGTAACACCATGTTCTGATAAGGATCCTTCAGTCAGGTTGGGTCGACTACCTCCTCTGACTAAATAGACTAGAGACCATGACAGCCTGGGATGATAGAATCATGGGATCTAGATTGGGCACATCATCATTCCCCCAACCATCCGATTTAAGCAGAAATGATGAATTTCATAATCTAAATTTTAAACTTCACATCTTTTCTACTACGCATTAAGTGATCTAACTACAAGCCTTAATCAAAGTTCTCTCTCACTTATTGGGAGGGATAATTAACTATAGGGGCTTGCACTATAGAAACAGAAGATCTAAAGTCCTCACCAAATAAGGACAAAATCTCTGGGTAGTGTCTTATCTACTATCTCATCTACCTTCTAAAATTACACCGACACTTTAACTCGCACTCTTCTCTTTGTTGATGAGAGGGAAAATTTTGGAGCCCATAAATTTCTAGCGATTACTTGGGGACAAGATTTTCTTTCTATCTTTATGTAGTCATACATGTGCCATAGTAGCAATAAAATTTTTAAAAAAATGTGTAATAAAACTTATATTACTAATGTACAAGGCTCTATATCGAATGAATTATTAGAGTACATTTTTATTACACTATTATTGTTGTTTTATGCTGCATTTTGAAAGTATGGGGTGAAATAACAATTGCTAATTACTAATCCCTATCTCACTTTTTTGAATGGATCTAGCACTCCTTTCACTAGCTAGTGGTGCGAACATCGCCTAGCCAACATCGTCATCAACTATCATATACAACTCACAAGTACCCACCCATGGTACATTCATGGCCATGTTGGAAGGCCTCAAGTTCTGAAGCTCCTACTAGCCTTGTCAATCAGGTTCAATCAAGGAGTTCCAGAGAACTTCAATTTTCAAAGGTTAGATCAATCAGCCCTCATGGTAAAAAAAGAATCGTCAAGGGGCAAACTATTTCTTTAATGCCTCGTGGTACAACTGCTCTGCCAATTGAACCTTTTGTACCTGGAAAGCATGATCATGAAGCTTCCTCATTAGGAAGCAAATTAACCAAGATAGAAGAAGGAGAAACATTGAGTGAGCAAATCCCCTTTGAATGACCTAGTGAACAAGCGATACTGTCGTCAGAAGCGAGTATTCCTACCCACAATAACTTTCATAATGTAAAATGGGTAAAAAGGAATAGCTCCTCTAGTGAAGTAAAGCAGTCCTTTTGGAACCAACCACGTCAAGCTCCACAACTATAGAGGAGATACACTACTTTTCAAGGATACATAAAGTTCTCAAAGTAGCCAAGGACAGAGGCTTAATGAAAAGAAAATTTCAGAGGCCTGTTGTGATGGAAAATACTAAAGCTCCACCAAGAAGTTGCCATCTTTTCTAGTAACTAGCCATCGAGCCCAGTATGCTTTGGTGGTGAGTGTGATGACACTTGGACCACGTGTCTAGAATGTCCGACGAATGGATAAGATAGATATGGAGGCCAAGGCCATAATGAAATCCTAAAAAATGGAAGAGGTGTGACATCGATACATATACTCAAATCCTCAAAAATAACTCATTAGAAGTGGATACCAAAAGAAGGGATATCATTGAGAGATACATGATGGTCGACATCACGGAGAATCCTCTAGATCCCCATCCACAAGAGAAGGTTGACTTTGATTGATCCTTTAATAGAAGAAGTGTTTGTTCCATACATTGAACCGAGATCCACCTGGAAACATCGATAAAAATTTGTAAGAAGAAAATAATCAAGATGATACTATGGAAGTAGAAGTCATCTATATGGTGAATATATAGATAAATTTCCTCTCGCATCATTGTATAGCGACTTGAACGAATTTGATGTTTATGAAGGAGAGTCTTCACAAGCAAATAGAAGATGGATCTTCAGTCTTTGCGAAGAAGACTAGAATGAAAAAGAGGTCATGGGTGTCAAAGTTGTCTATATGGTTGAACCAGAAATGATCAGCCTGGTACATGCTTTTATACTCAGTATCATTGTTCACAGCGCTTCTCCTAAATGCAGGAGAAGGATGATCAAGTTCTTCTCTAAAATGAGTGAGTAGGGCAACAATAAGAAATATAAGAAGAGAAGAGCTATACTTGATGCCATATCACTAGCTAGAGAGCAAAGAGAAATGCGATCAAAGTCAAAGATACGAAATAGCTTAGTACCAAGATGAACAATATGATGGTACAAATGAATGTCATGATGGAGATGTTGCGGAAGAATATCGCATGCAGCATTCTATGCTAAGCAGGTAAATGCAACTTCTATACCATAGTCACTCTATTACCTCAAGCTCCATATGCTACACAGCGAGAAATGAAGTTAACCAAACACCTCTCCATCCGATAATTCAAAATCTGGCTAGCACACCTAGCGGTAAGCTAGCTAGAAATAATAATCAATGAAAGATAAAGATAAAGATATAGCCTTAGAGGCTGAAAAGGCGGTGAGTAAGGTTCTCCCTCACCCTGAATATGATCTAGTGTTGTAAAAGGTTACTCAGTGCCAAAATTTAATACTTTTAGTGGGCTTGATAATCCAAAGTAACATCTAGCCCAAATTAAGGCTACTTGTGGTAACACAGGGGAGAATGATGTCTTTTCTTAGTTCGTTAGTAGCTTGACTTTAGCTACTTTTGAGTGGTATACAGAATTGCCAAATGATTAAATTAATATCTTTATCGAATTAGAGATAATATTCATGAAGAGGTTCTCCGATGCAAGAGAAAATAGCAATCTTGACCCTTGCTAAAAGGAGAAAAGATGAGTCTGACAAAAATAAGTCATTAAACTAAGCATGAAATGTGAGCAATAATTAGAAGAAGACATCTAATTAATTGCTAATGGACAACATTGATGATAAAATAACACCATTTCTATGTATGGCGTCGATTGCAACATTCCAGGGCTTGCTCGATAAGGTGGCTAACTTCAAAAAACTGAATCTCCTTAAGTCTGCAATCTATGCATATAAAGCAAAGAGAAACAAACCTTCAGACTCAAGAAGAAATGAAATTCATGCGCTTCCTATAGCTCAAATGGTGAAAAGTAGGTGATATATAATGTGGATAAAAGCGATGTATAATGATGATAAGGGTAAGAATCCTATCTATCCTAATCCAAAATTGATATTAGGAGAAAATGACAAACCCCAAACTTTTCCAAGTGGTGGGAAGCATCTAAAACAAGCAATAAGAGATGATTAATGAATGCGACCATCTCTTAAGAAAAAGATGAACAAAGAATATTCCTTTAGAAGGGTTATCTAAATTATTTTGACAAGTAGTCAAAGCTCTACTTACGAAATTAAAAGGCCTAAAGAAGGCATCAAGTCGTAATCCAAATTACTATCCCTATCATCTGGATGATCGACCATCTATTGAAGATTGTTAAATCTTCAAGGATTGTTAGAAAGTATGTCGATGTAGTAAATTTACACTATCCGATAGTGTTCTAATCAACCCAAAAAGAGAGTCTACAAGGATGATTACATCCTTTTTCGTATCATCCAGAAAAGATAAAAGAAGGAGAAATCAGTTCAAATCAAAGAATGGGAAATAGTAGTCTCCAAAAAAATTGTGAAAATGCTGAAGTAGCTAAAAGGTCCCTAGTGTTAAGTGGAAATCACCACTTGAACCTATATTGGACTTAAGAGAGATGTCTAAACCAAGTATTTGGGCTTCTTAGCGGCATATTGATAAGGCTACTTCATCATGGCATGATGAGCAGTCTACTAAATGTAGGCCTCATAAATCAAAAAAAGCCAGCTAAGACAACTCAAAAGATTATTAATAATTTAGAGGAGTATCACCAGCTGACAAGAAAACTATTTAGGCTTGCAGACTTTATGCCTAAACTTTTCATTAATGAATCAACCAAAGAAGATAATGGTGAATTTTTTCCAGTAGAGACATGTCAAATCATTTATGTGATATCGGATGTTCTTCAACACTAGTTACTCCAAATGATAAGGGTAGTTAGACAGACTCGACCAACCCATCACAATTCTTGTCAGGAAAGCAAGAAGAGCCTGAAGAGTTAACAACTAAATTTTATATAATGACTCAATAAGATGATAACGTTTAGATGAAGATCTATGGAGAGAGTCACTCATCGATATCATCATGCATGAAACATATGAAGTTGAAAAATTAGTAGCCCTTTTGGCCAATCCTCCATAAGAAGAGAATTTGAAGAAACTACCTATTCAGAAGAATCTATGCAAGATAAGGTGATTCAAGTTCAGTTGACAAGCGATAAAGTCCTACCACCTTCATCAAAGAAGGAAAATGTAAATAAAGACAAAGGTAAACAAATTGAAGTCAATGAAGCTATCATTCCCAAATATCCTAGAATGAAGCCTAAATTAAAAGAAAAGATAGACTATAATATTCTATCATATCTAAGAAAGATCCCACGAATTAGTGTGTTCTTGATGTCAAAAGACCTCCGAGAGACTTTGATATAGACTCTCAAAGATTCGGAGAGTTATGAAGCTTTGCTAAAAAAAATGCATGACTGAAGCATTGCAAACTCAAGATCTCCCAGTAATCACATTTTTTGAGGAAGATCTTATGTTGGGGACAACGGTTCTTCTCTTTATTCTTGTAGAGTGATGACATCTTGATCGTCGAATATTGATTGATCTAGGTTCTTATCAATCTTATGAGTCTAAAGGTATTGAGAGGATTATCACTCGATATCCAACATCTTGGGAGAGATAAATTGATGATTCATGGTTTCAATTAAAAAGGGTATAAAACCCTGGGTTCTTGTATTCTCCTGCTCAAATTTTGGGATTTATATACAGAAGCTAAATTTTATATAACCGATGCTAATATGTCATTTAGAGCTCTCTTGGGTCAACCATGGCTGCATGAGTATGGAATGGTCCCATCAACTATGCATCAATGTATGAAGTATCTGAAAGATGAAGAAGAATTCGTAATTCCACACTTACATTTTCCATCAATGAAGCAAAGATTTATGAAAGATGCAAAGTACTTCATCCTTCAAAGAGCCTAAGCCAATAGAGCCTCTTGAAGCGGTAGCATCCACTTGAACTAAAACAATTTCAAAGTGAAAGAGCAAAAGCAAAGAGGAAGAAAGAAGCAATGCGACTCTCCTAAAGCACTTGATTCTACACCTAAATCAAGAAAATCAGTTCCTCATTTGGGAAGTGACTTAGAAGAAGGAGAAGATATTCCTGTCAAACCTAAGGGAACATATAAGCTTTCAAAAGGCAAAAGTATGATAAGTGATTGATTGATTGACTATGACTTTGAATCTACTTATAGAAATAGAGTTCAGATGATTGCATCAAGGATATTAGCTCACTTGGCATAGTCAGATGACTCACTCAAAATTATACCCATCCGCAATAGTGCTTCAAAGAAATTACTCCACTAGAGGTTCATAATATTGAAGAATTGATAACATTCTATGTGCCATCATTGGCGAGTGGCGAAGAAACTCTATTCTAGAAATCTGAAGAGTCTCAACCTCATAATTTTGATCAGCCTGCTCAACATGAAAATTATGATGAGATAGTGCCAATAAGAATACCAATATATTGTCCACAGAAATTACGAAGAATGATGCATAAGCTTGAAATTCATATTGGAACTGCTAAAGATAGAACTCAAATATTTAACAAGATGTGGAGCCAAAGAAGTCCTTAAGCATTGCAAAAAAGTGATAAGTTTATCACTAAAGGTCTGGGATTCATCCATAAATCTCATCAAAATGGAGCTTCTTATAATATAATAGAGTGACAGAGTGACGAGAAGAAGATGATCTCCATGAAATTCTTCTCACAATGATGAAAAAGTAGAAGCCAAGCCTACACCTCAAGAACTCAAAGATGGTAGACAAATAACTATTATGGATGAACTCAAAGAAATCAAACTAGAGGTGAGATGATCGATCCAACTTTTCATCTGCCCTTCTACCTAATGAGATAGTTGAGGAGTTAAAAGTGCTACTTTATGAATTTAAGGATTACTTTTCCTGGACATATTCTAAAATGTCGCTTATCCGATGTAGCGTTCATAAAGCCTATTAAACCAGATTTGATGCCTATTAAGCAAGCTCCTAGGCGAATGAGATTGGAAATTGAAGAATAGGTAATTGCAGCAACTAAAAAGTTGATCGAAGCAGGCTTCATCCAGGAGGAGAAGTATGCTGATTGGATAGCCAACATTATCCCAATTAGGAAGAAGAACGGTCAAATCTGTCTCTGCATTGACTTATACTATATGCCCAAAAGATGACTTCTCTTTTAATTTAGACATATTCTCATTCATGGATGAATCATATTCAAATCAAGATGACACCTGAAGATGAGAAGCACACAATATTTTGGATGTAAATTGGCATCTATTGCCACATAGTCATGCCCTTTGGTTTGAGAAATGCTGGACCTACATACCAAAGAGCCATGACGGGTATTTTTGATGAGTTGATTTATCAAAAGGTGGAATGTTATGTTATCAATGGTGAAGAGCTTAAACCATGAAAACCACTTCGAAGACTAGAGAATTATATTGGAGAGAATCATAAAATATGATCTCAAGATGAATCCTCTAAAATATTCATTCAGGGTATCCTCCAAAAAATTCACAGATTGTATGTCTGAGTATTGAAATTGATCCTGCTAAGATCAAGGCAATCGTGGAGATGCCTCCACTAAAAAGTTTGTGTCAGCTTCATTCTTTACAAGGATAACTTGCATTCATTCATCGATTTATATCAAACCTATCATGACACTATCTACCATTTGCAAGGTAGATGAAAGAAGGATGCTCTATTCAAGTGGGATAAGGAGTGCCAAGAAGCATTCAATAGCATTAAAACTACTTGAAATCCACCAATCCTACTCTACTCAGGGATGCCCCTCATTCTCATAGTTGTGTTAGAAGAGTCCCTTGGGGCATTATTAGCAACACAATGAAAAAGTAAAGAGAATGCATTTTATTATAATTGAATATTAATAGAGTATAAATGAGATACTCTCAATAGAAAGCACTTTTGATAGTTATCTTTGCATTCCAAAAGCTTTGTCACATATGTTATCTCATAAGAATTACCCTCATCTCAGAATCAATCCGTTGAAGTACTTAATGACCGGCATTGCGTTGCAGATGGGCGATATACTTTTTACAATTTGATATCACATCGTTCCCGAGCGGTGAAGGGACAAGTCTTCTTGATTTTCTAGCGCATCCCATCCATGCGGACTCTTTCTTTAACAATGATTTGCCCGATGAGCAAATTATGCTCATCCATGAAAGAGAAAAAATCACAAATTTAGGAAAATATACTTTGATGGAGCCTCAAACAAACAAGTCCTTTAAATTTTCCAAGGGCAAGAGCAGAATGAATCATTTTCATAACACTAGAAGGAGGGATAATGAGACAATCATATGGATTGGAGAACTAATAATGAAGGCGAATATGAAGCATTAGTGGCGGTCTTGAAGAAGCTATTTTCATAGGCATTCAAAACTTGCATATTTTTGGC
>CM038214.1:165365739-165541911 GCA_021442155.1 Cymbidium sinense
TTTTCAATTGATTTTATTTCATGTTTTGATTTGGTTTAAATGAATCCTACAATTAATTACTAAGTTATGGAGAGGGAAAGAGAAGAGAACTTCTCTTTCCTTCCCTAACCTAAGTAATTTCTAAAGTAGTTTCATATTTTTAGTTTCATTTAGGTGAATGTTTTGATAACATCTTTTAATCAATCCTAAGTTTAGATAAACTCTAAACAAACCTATTTCAAAAGAAAGGCATTTTAAGATTAAATAAAATGAATCAAAATTCATATAACACACATTACTTCATTTCATTCCCAACATATATAATATGCATATGGATGGACCCTAAGCATATTTATACATGAAAATTAGAGTATTTAGTACACTTTATGATGCATGCTAAGTAATCCATTGAAGAACATTTAGAAGTTGAATTTGCTTGATTTTTCTTAAGTAGAAAAGGTTTTCCTTATCCAAAATTTCACATACATACTTGGAAGTATGAAAGGCATAAGTGAGTACTGCGCCATTGTTAACCAGAGGTGTAAGGTACAAGACCTACTTAGGGCTACTTAAAGCCTCGCAACCTTGAGATTGTCCAGACTAAAATACCACTTTCCTTAACTACAAACATGTATATAAAAGAAATGGAATAGAAAAGGAAAATGCAAAAGTTGTTTAATGGATTCATTTTTGTTTATGCAATTTATGTATGCAAATGTAGGTAACCTTTCTTAGATGGTAGCATAGGATAAATAGGATATGCAATTAGGTGAGCATTAGGTTCTTTCAAATGAACCATATACTTCACCAAATTTCTATTCAAAGCTATTCAAACATAAGAAAGGAAACCTATACTAAGCATACCTTTATAATCTTTCACATAGGTTATAATTAAAGTATAAGTAGAATACTTTCAAATTTGATTTTTCATTTATAAGTTTTAAAAATAATTTGGATTTAGTAGTGATAATAACCACTCATATTTCTACTTTAGCCAACACATGCAAGTTTGACATAAAGTAAACAATTTCATTTTAATATTTAAGAAATGAAATTATGAATGTATGGAATCAAATGGCATACAACTTAACATGTTGGGGAAAGGCCCAAAGTAATGAAAGCATGTAAACAAACTCACTTCACTTAAATTCTAAAGACATTCTTATAGAATAAGAAAATTTAGAATAAATCAAAGTGAATTTGAAAGTGATTTTTGTTTAGTATGAAGTTTGATTTAATTTTGAAAATGGGAGATGAGTCATGTGTTTGATATTTCTATTAAATTTTTAGATAATTGGATTCATTTTTATGAGTTGATTAGGTTAAGGTATGCATTAAGTGACTTGATTAACCCTTACCTACACAACCTTAGAAGAATTAACTAAATAGTTATGAGCCAATGAGATGACATAAAACCTGCAAGGAATTTAAATTTGCAATGCACCTAATAATGAATAGGCCTAATGCAATTTGGCTCACAATTAAAAGTTAATTAAGCTAAGGGCTTTAACTTAAGTAATTTCAAAATACCCTTTCACACATGTGAATTGGATATTGATTTCCTTAATTGACCTTAGGCTATTGAACACCTAGGCATCTACCCATGGTAGATTAAGTTTTGAAACTTTTAGAATTTTTAAAATTGATTAAGGGGTAATTAATGAAATAACCCTTAGAGGAGATTAAGGAGAGAAGAGGGGTTTAGGGAATAGCTTAGGGAATGCCCCAAAATTATTCCATAGACTTCTTACTTACTAATTTGACCTTAATCAAACCTAATCATGGGTAAACCACTAATCATACCCTAATTATGATAATTACATGAAAGTGGTAATTAAGGAATGAGATAGCAATTTTTCCAATTGAGCCCTCAAATAAATCTCAAGAAAACTAGGGAGGAGGTCATCCCCTAAAATGAACCCTAGAAATTTGAGATTAATTGATGACCTAATTAAAGGAGAATTAGCTAATTAAGATTCCCAAAGAAACCCAAATTTAGTGAAATGAGTAATTCAAAATCCATTGAAATCATTTCTAAATTATTCTAGATGAAATTATCTTTCTATAACATTTTTCCTTTTATTTTTTTGATTTTTCTAAGGAGAATTATGAATTTTAGAAGTTCTACGAATTAATTGGGAATTAATTAATTACTTAACTAATCCCTGCTTAATCCTTAGCTCACGGCACGAGTGGCGGTCGATCGCTTTACATGCGCGTGAGGGGACAACTTAAGTTGTCACCTCACAAAGGTGGTGGTGACACAAACACTTATATTCCCAACCATCCGATCAAAGATCAAATGGCTGAGAATTCCCCATGGTTTTAAAAGGAAAATCAAATTACTAAACATGCTAAATAATCTCAGTCGTCCATATAAAATGCATAGATGGATGTCTGAGATATGCCAAGTTCTTCCCTGAGGGTCAATGGGGACCGTCCATGATCTAAGGGGAGATCCTAGCTTGATATACCATGGAATCACACAAAATTTAACCCACACCATCTAGAGAGATAGAATGGGAAATCCAACGGTCAAAATTCATTGAGGTGAAGATTTCCTTCACAAAGCTCCACTCCATATTGAGTTTAGTGATCGAATAATTCCATACCATATCGAAGGTGATCACCAGTGCTCGAGATCGATGAGGTAGCTTTGTCTAGTGGAGATGAGGCCCTATTGAAATTCCTAGGCCTTAGGATTGAGTGGATCAATGGGTGGACCAACACCATTTCACTTGGGCTTCAACTTTGATTGAATTGAGCTCTTCCTTGCCTCTAGAACTTAGAGAAAGCTTAGGCCAATTTGACTTGACCCTTTGATGGAGTGTGCAAGAGTAATTGGAAGGAGATCAAGTGTGGAGAAAGTTAGCTATTAGATTGAGCTCCCCTATTTTGCACTTGCAGAGATAGGAATTCAAATCCTCAGCTTAGGAGTATTCTGAGATGGGTGCTCTAGGTTCGTAGGCTTCAATAGACAGAGAGTGAATTGAAATTTCATTGAATTAGGGGGAGTATATCTCCTCCTCGAAGGATCAGACAATCGGCAATGTCCATGATTTTGATCCAATTGATGAGATTAGAGAGGTTGTTTAGGCTATTTTGAGTGTGCACATGGCCAGTTTGATCCAAGGAGTGGATTGCCAACCTCCCATGTGCCTTAATTTGAGCTTGGGAGGGAGTTTGAAAACTCAATTTTGAGCTAGGTGGTTGGGTCTAGGGAACAAATGGGCTGACCTAAACCCATTGGGTATGGTGCACCACTCATCACTAAGTCCTCTTGAGCTTTTAGGAAAGCCTCAAGTGATTGTGAAGAGGGTATGACCAAAATACCCATGGATTAGGCCAAAATTTGTTCTATGGCATAGGGGTAGGTTGGTCATTTTCCTATTTTTTCACTTTGGACATGTTGGGTATGTGGAGAAACTATATTTGGCCAAGTTTCATTGAATTTGGAATCCATTTGATAGGGCTTGGCTCATGCTAACCCATTTAGGTCAAAATGGGTCAACTTGGGTCAAGTAGACGAATTTGTCAAATTGGGTCAAACCAAGGGTTGGGTCAAGTTCATATCACCAATTGAAATATTTGGTGGCTTTGGTTTGGTTCAATTTAGTATATATTTTATTTTGGCTCACATGACTTCATTTATGTCAAATGGGTCAAGTTGACCTATTTGACCCATTTGACCTATTTGGGGTAGGTTAAGGATAGGTTTTGGTTTGGTTAGTCATATGGAGTGGATTGGTATCTTTGTTTCCAATCAATTTGTGTTAAGTTCAATTTTAGCTCAACATGATCCCTTTAGGTCATGTTGGGTCTAATCATTGAGAGGTTGGGTCTAGTTGGCCAATTGAGGCTTTGGTCAAGTTCCACAAGTGATTTGGAATGGACTTGACCCATTGGTTTGGATCAATTTGGCTTAGGTCAAGTTTTGACACATTTTGACCCCTTTAGGTCAAAATGGGTCAACTTGGGTCAAGCTGACCAAATGGGCTAGGTTAGGCTCAAAGGTTGACTTGGTCAAGTTCAAACATAGGTCATGAGTGAACTTAGATCAATGGTTTCAATCAGATTGTCCTATGGTGGAATTTGGCTATGTTAGGTTTCATTTTGGGTTAAGTGTTGTCTTGGTCAACTTGTTTGACTTGATTGATTAATCATCCATGATGATTATTGATCATGATGAGAGGATTTATGAGTTTGGTTCAATCCAATTTGGTTAGGATCAAAAGTTAGCTCATAAGAGTACTTTAGGTCACTTTGGGTCAAGTGAGCCTAAGTGGGCCAAATGGCTTGGTCAAAGCTTGATTTGAAGTTGGTTGATCTTGTATATGGACTTATGATTGAAATATAAATTTATTTACAAGTGATTTGAAGTCAAATGGATCACTATAAATCAAGTACTTGGCATTCAAATCTTACATATTTTTGGTGATTCTCAGCTTATTATAAATCAAGTACTTGCATCTATAATTAATAAGCAGTTAGCTTTCTATCACAAGAGTTCTTGAGCTTATGAAGCATACCAAATGTCCACACTAACTTCGAGGTCCGGTGGCAAATGAATGATCATGATATATTTACACGAGTTCTAGAGCCAAAAATATCAATCCCCAGTAGAGGGTTACCAAATCGACCAGTAGGATGCTCAGTTGCTCCTCATACTCCCAAAATCAACAAGAAGTTGTACCAAGAAGAGTTAAGAATGACATTGCCTCGAAAGCGATGTGAAGCCTTGTAGAAGAATCATGTGATTGGAGGCAAGCCTTCATCAACAACTTTAAAGAAGGCAGAATACCAAGTAATAAATCACTGGCAGCTCAAATCGAAAGAGAATTCTATGCTATGCTTTCATCAACAACACTTTATATCATAGATCCTTTGAACAAATGTGGCTATGATGCTTAGGTGTAGATGAAGCTAGCAAAGTGATGGTTGAAGTTCATGAAGGACTTTGTGGTGCACATCGTCCCAAGATGGTAGTAAAGATCAAAAGGATGGGTTATTATTGGCCATCTATGGTGAGAGATTGTATTAATCACGCTAAGAAGTGTCATGAGTGTCAAGTACATGGGGATCTCATCCATCAACCTCCAAATCCATTACACCCAATAATAGCATCTTGTCCTTTGAATGTTGGGGTACAGATGTAATTGGACTAATAGATCCACCGTCGTCAGCTGGACATCACTTCATCCTAGCAGTGACTGACTATTTCTCTAAGTGGGCTGAGGCTACCCCATTTAAAGAAGTTACCGCAGACAGAGTAATTAACTTCTTCACGCATAATGTAGTCTATAGATTTGGAGTGCTATGCCGAATAATTTTTGATAATGGCACAACTTTTAAAAGTGCAAAGATTTATAGATTCATCGATCGACACAAAATTGATTGGCGATATTCTTCGAAATGCAATCTAAGAGTAAATGGTTTGGCAGAGGCCTTCAACAAGACATTAATCAAATTGCTCAAGAAGATCCTCACTAAAAATAATAGAGAATGGCATACCAAGCTAGTAGAGGCTCTATGGGCATATCAAACTACCTACAAGACGTCGACTAAAGCCACTCCCTATTCATTGGTATTTGGAATTAAGCAGTTCTTCCGCTCGAAGTTGAGTTGCCTTCACTTAGCCATCCAGTACAATCTAACTAAAGATCAAAATGCCCATCTAAGAATGGAGGAACTCGATGCACTGGATGAAGTTAGATTGCAAGCTCATCAAAATCTGGAAGTCTATCGAGCGAAGATGTCCAAGGCTTTTGACCATACGGTGCGGCCTCAAACATTCCAAAAAGGAGAATTAGTCCTGGTGCTGAGAAGACCAATTATTCCTAATAGAAAATTAGGTGGAAAATTTGAGCCTAACTGGGAAGGCTCTTTTGTCATTGAAAAGTATATCAAGGAGGGCATACCAACTTATCGACCTAAAGGGTGAAAGACCAATGCCACCAATCAATGGTCATTACGAAAAGTATTACACATAACAAACATTCCCAAAGTACAATAGAAATCTCCACAAGATAGGGGCATTTTTAGTATATCTATTTAGGTTGACATCGCTTCATGCCGAGATCCCTAAATAAACATACTCTAGATGAAGAACTTTTGTGAAAATTCCCCTGTTATATAGGGGCATTTTAGATTTTTATATATAGATGAAATCAATGTTGTATGTTAAAATCCCCTTTAGAGTATATCAATTCAAATATTGATGTATTTATGTATTTTATCTTAAAAATTCTCCTAAATGTACTTTAGAATTCCCCCTGCAAGATAGGGTATTTGTTTTAGTTTATATAAAGTTTATTTGAGTTGACATCATGCCATAAGATGAGATCCTCAAATATATTCTTATTCAGGTTGACATCGAGCTTTATGCCAAAATCCCTAAATATATCCATAATTGTTACTATTAAGTTGTAGAGTCTTGCAGAAATAAAAAAAGAATCTATCTCTATTCATGAAAAGATAGCCCTAAATGTCAAGAAATCTATCTCTCAGATTTGCCAAATTCTGGAGATCAAGTCAGAAGAACTCCCATTTGAAAGCTTCAATCAATTAAGTTGGAGAAACATCAACCTCTACATCTTAAAGTCTAGGACATGAATGGGTTCTAAAGGTCGAACTCAACAAGCCCACAAATGGCCGAGTTGATGACGCTCTCCTCACTCAATAAGCTACAAAAAAGGCCGTACTGAAAGAGCCCCCATTCATTAGTCTGATGACAAACCACTAATCCACTACAGCTTAAGTTGAAGACTCGAGTAGGTTCTAAAAGTCAAACTCAACAATCCCAAATATGGCTGAGTTGCTGATGCTCTCCTCACTCAACAAGCCGTAAGAAAAGGCCATAGTGAAAGAGCCCCCTCGTCAGTCTAATGATGATAGTTGTTCAATCTCAAACCAGATCTAGCTCAGTGATTACAAGCAACCAAAATCTAAGAGATCTCTCTACTTGATCGATAAATCAAGGTGATCTAAGGAAATGCTCAACTCAGGGCTACCTCAAATCAATCTTCATATTACCTGCAAGGCGATATTTCAATCTATTCTTAAATGATCTGATCAAGCTCAAAGCACAGATCAAAGCCTATCTTCTCATCAAGTTCATCAAAGTAGAAAGCACATGACTGAGGAAGCCATTCCATAGTTCATACAAAGCCGATGGCTGGACTAAAGGAATTTTGTGGTTATTCAATATGTTAAAGCACACGTTGCTAGACTAATAACTCAACATTGACCCTATATAAGCAAGGCTGGGTCATCTGTATATACCCTTCAATGAATCTATCAAAGTAGCAAGCACAGGGTTCATGGAGTGCATACACTTCCTGACAAGTCAATAGGGACAAATCAGGTCGGTCCTTCATCAAGTCCATCAAGCTCAAAGCTAGGGAAAGGAATTTCAAATCCATTCAAGTATGGATAAACGATTCCCTAGAGTACTTCATCAAAATAAGCAGACCAATTCTTTCATCAAACCCAATCAAGCATGAAGCTAGGATCGGAGGAGGCTTAAGTCTATAATGACATAAAAGAAAGAGATCTTCAGAAAAGCCATTGAAGTAGATAGTAGATAGTGTAAGAACTCTTATCTATCTGACAAGTCGATTCTGACAAATTGGGCAAGCCCGTCATTTAGCATGTCCTGAATAAGGCAGCATGCTAATGACAAATCTTATCAAAGCTCCATAAGCTATGGCAAGTGAAGTTGAAATGATCCAAGTTTTGTGGCCAGCCCAAAAGGTCAACTAGTTTTCAACAAATGTGACTCACTTCATGCACAAATCACATTTGTTGGGGGGCATTTGTTGACATCCATATGTGTGCCACAAAGTCAAAGTCAAGCTCCCAAGCCTAATTTGATGGACTTCGGAAGCAATAGTACGCAAATCGGGGCTCAAAATGCATTGGACGTCATCAAAATGGTCAAAATGACCTTCAATCGATGAACGGACTTCACCGTAGCATTCAGAATGTTAAAATTGATTATTATATAAATATTACAAAATCTAGTGATCACTTGATTAAGTGCTCGAGCTATTAATATGTCGACATGCATATCAAAGTCGAGAAGCTACAATGATGTCTGAATGACCTCAGTTTGCAAAATTGATTACACCGTTAGCTTCGAAACATCGAAAACTAAGGATGAGATTTAAAAATATATCAGGTCTTTCTATTGAAAAAGCATAACAAATCTCAAAGAAGAAATGACTTAAACCTCTCTTGACAATGAGGAAGACGACAGAGAAATCTTACACTACTATTTTTCGACTCCACCTAAGAGGCTTGTGGCTCGACTGGATGGATGAGACAGACGAAAAGGAGGGAGGTCCATTTGGTACTTGTAGGGGAGAAGTAGCTTGCAACTATTCAATCTATTCGGCATGTGTGAACAGCAAGGGAGAGAGGATGGGAGGGAGAGAGGCTTGTGGAAATTCGATTGAGAGGGAGAAGGGAAAGGAGGAACCAAAGGGGAGCAGCTTATTCAGTGCTTGCGAGTTCGCTAAAGATGGATGAATGGAAAGGGGGGCTTGCGGCTCTTTCGACCGAGAGGAAGGGAGTTGAGAAAGTTACGTGAAAAGGAGTTTAGGCTGTGAATAGAGAGTCCTCCTTAGGGTTAGGTGTTAGGATATTTATATAGTGTCTTTTTTATTTCATTTAACTAATTAATTAACCCTAATTTGAAATTTTGAGATGACGTTATTATGTAATTAATATATATGTTGATTGAAAGTTATTTCGATGTTCCAGATGCAACGGCATGGTCCGTTTCACGATCGGAGTCCATTTGGTTCGTGTAGTTGTTGAATCGGGTCAATTTCAGTTCAAATTTATGCATCGCCGCTCGCGCCGATATTGATGCAGACTCATCGAATTGAGTGTGGATAGTCTCATTTGATAGGTTTTGACATTTTGATGCTAACAGTGTGATCAATTTGGTGAACGGATATCATTTAGGAATCGTCGTGGCTTCTCGACCTTGATATGTGTATAAGTGCGTCGACGAACTTCTTTCTTGATCGGTCAATCATCGAATTATGTAAGCTTCTTATTTTGATCAATTTTACATTCTGAATGTGATGGCAGAGTCTATTTGTCGATCATAATCATTTCGACTGATTTTTGATGCTATCGAGTGCATTTTAGCTCTGATTTATGCGCTAAAGCTCATCAAATTCACCTTGTGAGCTCGACTTGACTTATGGAGCGTGCATGGAGGTCAAAATGCCCTCCAACAAATATGATTCTGCATAGGAGTCATATTTGTTGAAAACTAGTTGACCCTTTGGGCTGGTAACAGATCTTGGATCACTTCAGCTTCGATTTCGGTGGCTCATGGAGCTTTAACAAGATTTGTTAATAATATGATGCTTTATTTTAGACATGCTAGATGACGACCGATTTGTCAAGGTCGACTTGTCGGCTGGATAAGAGCTCTTCTCCATCTACTATCTACTTCAATGAGCTTGTTGAAAACCTCTTTCTCTTATGTTGTTGTAAACTTGAATTTCCTTCGACCCTAGCTTCATGCTTGATCGAGTTTGATGGAGGAATTAGTTTGTTTGCTCTGAGATTTGAAACACATTCTGTCCTAGCTTTAAGCTTGATGGACTTCATGAAGGGTTGACTTGATTTGTCCATATTGACTTGTCAGGAAGTGTATGTACGCCTTAAGTCCTGTGCTTACTGCATTGATGGATTCGTTGAAGGGTGCATACAGTTGACCCAGTCTTCCGGCTCATATTAGGCCAATATTGAATTATCCCTAGCACTATGTGCTTTAACGAATAACCATGAAATTTTTTAGTTCGGTCATTGCCTTTGTGTGAACTATGGAATCACTTCCTCGGTTCTATGCTTTCTGCTTTTGTGGACTTGATGAGGGAATTAGCTTTGATCTATGCTTTGTGCTTGATCAGATCATTTGAAAAGAGATTTGAATTTCACCTTGCAAGCAATATATAGATTGATTTGAGGCAGCTCTAGATTGAGAGTTTCCTCAAGTTGCCTTGGTCTATCAATCGAGTGGAAAGATCTCTTGAATTTTGGTTCGTAATCACTAAGCTGGATTTGGTTTAAGATTGAACAACTATCATCATTGACGGTAGAGAGGCTCTTTCACCGCCTTTTCTGGCTTGTTGAGTGAGGAGAGCGTCAGCAACTCGGCCATTTGTGGGCTTGTTGAGTCCAACCTTTAGAACCTACTGAGTCTTTGACTTAAGTTATGGTGGATTGGTTATTTAGTCATCGGACTAACTAACGGGGGCTCTTTCATGAACGGGGGCTCTTTCATTGTGATCTTTTTTTGTGGCTTGTTGAGTGAGGAGAGTCGAATTCGCCACTGTTGTTGAGTTCGACCTTTAGAACCCATCCATGTCATAGACTTGAAAATATAGAGGTTGATGTTTTTCCAACTTAATTGATTGAAACTTTCAGAATTGGAAGTTCTTCTGACTTGATCTTCAGAATTTGACAAATCTGAGAGACAAACTCTTGACATTTAGGACTGCTTTTGTGCATTAAAGTAGATTCTTTTTATTCTTGTAAGACCTATAACTTTAATAATAACAGTTATATATATATTTAGGGATCTCGGCATAAAGCTCGATGTCAACCTGAATGCATATACAAGAAGCTCTCCTATTTCATAGGGAATGATTGTACAGCTTTGACTTATAAAAATTAAAAAATGTCCCCTGTCTAACAAAGGGATTGTAGACTAGTTCAAGAATACATTACAGAGTTTTAACTTCTTTATAATAAATAAATGAAGCTCATTCTGATTATTATATATATATTTATCTAAGGATCTCGGCTTGAAGCACAATGTCAACTTAACTAAATATATAAAATACCCCCTATCTAATAAGGGGAGGCTTTCGCAGTAACTTGAAAATGTGTTCTCATTTTAAGAGAGAATCTTCAAGTGATATTACATATGTATTTGATATGAAAGCCTTACTAGTGCAAGATTCATTTAAGTATTTATATACTTATCCATAGTTGTGATATTTCTTGAGATATCGACCATTGATTGGTAGTTGACCATTTTGTCAATAAGCTGGTAGGCTCCTCCTTCGTACACCTTCTCTATGATGTAAGGACCTTCTCAGTTAGCTTCAAATTTACCATCGATCTTGTGATGAGAGATGATTGGCCTTCTCACCATCAGAACCAATTCACCTTTCTAGAATGTTCGAGGACGTACTGAACTATTGAATGCTTTAGACATCCTCGCTCTATAAATTTCTTAACTTTGTTGAGCTTGGAGTCTAACTCCATCAAGTGCATCCAACTCTTCCATTCGTAGGCGAGCATTCTCATCATGAGTAAGATTGAATTGGACAGCTACTCAAAGTGATGACAACTCGACTTCTAGTGGTAAAACAGCTTCAACTCCAAATCTTAGAGCATAAGGAGTGACTATGGTTGGCATTTTATAAGTTATTCTGTATGCCCAGAGTGCTTCCATCATTTTAGTATGCCACTCTCTTTTATTCTTCATGAGAATCTTTTTGAGCAGCTTTACCAATATCTTATTGAAAGCCTTTGCTAAACCATTGGCCCTTGGATTATAGATTGATGAATACCGCCAATCAATTTTGTGTCGATCAGCAAATCTGTATATCTTTGCACTCTTGAAAGTTGGAATGTTGTCTAAAATTATTTATCGTGGCACCCCGAATCTATAGACAACATTATTAGTGAAGAAGTCAATGACTCGATCAGCAGTGACTTCCTTAAATGGAGCGGCCTCAACCCACTTGGGAGAAGTAGTTAGTAGCCGCTAGAATGAATCGATGTCCCACTGATGATGGAGGATCAATCGATCCAATTATATCTGTGCCCCAAGTTTTGAATGGCCAGGATGCTATTGTCTGGTGTAGAGGATTCGAAGGTTGATGAATGAGATCTCCGTGGACTTGGCATTCGTGATATTTTCTGGCATACTTTATGCAGTCTTTCACCATTGAAGGCCAATAGTATCCCATCCTCTTAATTTTTATTATCATTTTAGGACCTAACTAGTGCGCCACAGAGTCCTTCTTGAATTTCAAACATTACTCTATTGGCTTCATCCTTCCCTAAGCATCGCAACCACATTTGCTCAAAGGATCTACGGTACAATGTGTCATTGACATAAGCATATCATAGGATTCTTTTTGTAATTTATGTGGCTAGTGATTTATTGCTTGGCAATTTGGTTTCCTTGAAATAATCGATGAAAGGTTGTTTCCAATCATTTGGTTCTTCCACTATGAAAGCTTTGCATGATTTATTTGCAGTCCTTTTGAGTTTTTTTGTCTCTTGTACTTGTCATTCTTTAGGAGACTGAGGAGCAATTTGAATTGCTTCTTGCTGGCTTGAGTTTGATGTCCCCTCTACCTGTAGGAGCATGGATTTACTAGTTACAAAACTCGATGAGTAGACACTTCAATTAACACATTGCTGTCATTCATGTTCACCATCTCTTTTGCTAGCTTGGCCAGGCAATCTGCTTTACTATTCTTTGATCAAGAAACTTGAGCTAGTTTAATGTTTGGAATTTGTTTCATGAGCTCAAGCACTCGTTTATGGTAGTATGCTAATTCAAGCTTGTTAATCTTATAGAGACCCAACACTTGGTTGATTACCAATTGAGAGTCTCTAAAGATTCTTAAATTTTGAATGTCGATAACAACAGCTTCTTTGAGACCTGCTATCAATGACTCATATTCAACTTCATTGTTGATTCTTGGCTCAGTCAGCCTATATGAATGTCTCATTATGCCACCTTCTGATGTTATGAAGATGAGGATGACACCAGCTCTTACTTTTGGTAGATTTGGAGGTTGAGCAGACTTAATAAATGATGCACCATCGAAATACATTTCCCAAATCTACAGCCTTTCTCTTTCATGAATAAGTAGAATCTGATCGATAAATCATTATCTCTTGAATGGGGATAGGATGCAGAGAAAATCTACTATTTGGCCCTTGCCTTTTGAGATACATATATGATGCCAAACTATAACAGGAGTATTGTCCATCGTGCCAAATGACCTGTCAATCTGGTCTCATCATCAAGAACTTCAGTGGATCGATCTTTGAGATGAGTGTTATCTTATGTGACAACATGTAATGTTGAATCTTCTTGGCAATGAAGATCAGTGCAAGACAGTGCTTCTCGATCAGAGAGTACTTTACCTCAGCTTCTATTAATCCTCGACTGATATAATTCAGCACATTTTACTTGCCTTCTTCATTGTGTTGTGCAAGCAATGCTCCGAGGGATTCTTCTAATACAGTTATATACAAAATGAGAGGCTTTCCCGAGATTGGCGCCGCTAGGATTGGTGGATTTAATAGGTATCTTTTGATGTTGTTGAATGCTTCTTAACACTCATTGTCCTATTTAAATGGTGCATTCTTCTTTATCAATTTAGCAAATGGTTGACACCTGCCCGACAGATTTGATATGAAGCGCCAGATGAATGCCAAATGTCCCTGCACGGAACAAAGCTGATGAAGATTCTTCGAGGTGGCATGTTCACTATCGCTTTGATTTTATTAGGGTCGATCTCAATTCCTCTATGTTGTATCACATAGCCAAGGAACTTTCTAGAAGAAACCCCAAATGCACATTTGAGAGGGCTCATCTTGAGATCGTATTGCCTAATTCTTTTGAAGACCATCCTCAGGTCACCAAAATGATCTCTTCGATCTATGCTCTTGACGACGAGGTCATCCACGTAGCATTTTACTTTCTGATGAATCAACTCATCGAAGATGCGTGTCATGACCCTTTGATATGTAGCTCCAGCATTCTTCAATCCAAAGGGCATGACTGTGTAGTAGCATATACCAATTGACATCCTAAATTATGTGTGCTTCTCATCTTTAGGAGCCATCTTAATTTCATTGTATCGCGATGATCCGTACAAAAATGAGAACATATCGTTGTTGGAAGTATTGTCAACTAGTAGTTCTAATATTGGAAGCAGAAAATCATCTTTTGGGCATGCTTTATTCAGATCTCAAAAATCAATGCAGATAAGGATTTGACAATTCTTCTTTCTCACTAGAATAACGTTGGCTATCCAATCTACATACTTTTCTTCTCGAATAAAGTTTGCTTGATCGCTTCTTCTTATTTTTTGCAATCTCCTATTCTTCAATCTCCAATCTCATTCACCTAGGAGCTTGCTTAATAGGTGTTACCGCCTTGATGGCTAGTGAACTCACATCAAGGGATAAGCCTGACATTTTGAAGTATGTCCAAGCAAAGCAGTCCCTAAATTCACATAGCAGAGCTTTCATTAATTCAAACTTTTCATTAGGCATAAGGGCACTGACGAAAGGTAGATGAGGATCATCCTCTATTTCCAAGTTGATTTCCTTCAACTCATCCATGGTAGCTGCCTGTCCACCATCCTCAAGCTCTTCAGGTACTGGCTTAGCTTCTACCTCCTCATCATTGGTTAGATAAACCTCATAAAGATCATATTCATTTTCAATTTCAGTGTCAATCTTTTCTTCTATTATCGCATAATAGGTTTTTCTTTGACGGTGTTTATATCGGATGTATCCAAGACCTTTAAATGTATGATTATCACACTTTCACGAGGTCTGTGGACTTTTTAGACCCCAAAGGGTATCAAAGAAGTGGGATAGCCATTTGTTTGTTCCAATATCAACTCCCAATTTGTGCATCATCTTGAATCCTTGGAGGATAATATTTTGGCATTCTTGTGAGAACCATATCATCAGATTCATCAAATTGCATGAGCCAATCAGAATCCTGGTGATAGCACTCCTCAGACTTGTAAAATGAAATTCCACTTCACTACTCCCAGGCAAAGGAGGCACATAAAAAGTCTTTAACTCTTCAACAATGTGGACTTCACATGGAGTGATTTCTTTGAAGTGTTGAAAAGGAACCGGAACGATCACTAATAATTCTTCTGATATCAATAGGTCTATCGTCCTTCTTGAAGAGATACATTGAACTTCACTTTCATAAGTAGGTTCAGAATCATACTCAGAATCTGAGTATTCCATAATTTTCTTTCCTTTCACCAGAGACTTGTTTACTCCTTGGGGATGAAGGATCATCATCTTCTTCTTCTGTGTCACTGCCAGATGAAGGACTAGCCTTTTCAACTTATGTGAGATGATATTATTTTGAGATGATGTTATTATGTAATTAATATATATGTTGATTTAAAGTTATTTCTGTGTTCTGGACACAATGGCATGGTCCATTTCATGACCGGAGGCCGTTTGGTTCATGTAGGCATTGAATCGGGGTCAATTTCAATTCAAATTTGCGTGTCGTTGCTTCTGCTCGCTCGATATTCATGTAGACTCATATGATTTGAGCGTGGACGGTTTCATTTGATAGATTTTGACATTTTTATGCTAACGATATGATCAATTTGGTGAACGGAGGTCATTTGGGCATCATCGCGGCTTCTAAACTTGATATGTGTGTGGCCGATGAACTTCTTTCTTGATCTCAGTCAATTATGCATTTGTTGACCTCAATAGAGGGTGGGGGGGGGGGGGGGTTGCATGATCTCAAATAGTTATCTGATGGATCTATTGAAAGACAACAACAAACACTGGCCTTTTCACCAATTTTCTATAATGGGAAGAGATTCCATTATGAACATTTGCTCCCTTCCCTTTGGTATGCTAACCTGTAGAGAACTTCAATAAAACCATAGCATCACTGCATTTTTTTTGTATATACTTATTGACATTGTATGATGAGATACCATAGTTGGCTTTTGTTAGCACAAGAGATAGATATGAAGTGCCTCTTTTAGAGTATCTTGAAGTGAGAGTGTCCTCCTACTGGGAAAGGATAGGTAAATTCTTGTATGAGGAAGAAGAGTGTATGCCCTTTTTATTGGAGATATTGGATACTCATCATTACACTGTCAACTTGAGGATTTGCTCAGCCGGCCTTCCAACCTGAGTTCCGACTTCACTTTCAATAATCTCGTTATGCAATGAGTGAACAATCATGCCCCTATATTTCAGTCAGTCTGTGTACAATAGGGGATGAGTGTAGTGATTTCTTCATGGAGTTAGTTTGAAGTAAAGAAAAGGACTAAGTTCATGCCCCTTTCAAATAGGCATTGGGGCAGTCCTAATTTTTTTAGATTCTTTTTACCTTATGAATTCAAAATTTAAATTTGAGACTGCTCCTAGTCAATTTGAAATTTTCTATGTGATTCAAAGTGGGGAAAGAGGAAGCCTACCATTACTAGATTGGTAAGATCTATTTTTTAAGAGAGAGAGAGTCGACTAAGCAAACCGCCCATATCATATAGTATGAGGTTGGTTTTGAGCCTCTCCCTCACTCGGATGAAGTCAAGTAAGCGTCACTCCCTCCATCAACCTCACAAGTTCCTAGAAGTTAGGTAGTTGTCTAACCATTGAAGTCACCATAAACACTGTATACCTCACATTCCTAGAATGAGACTAGGGTCCCATTATTTTTGTAAGCTTTCCTTGGGTAGCTTCCCTTATAGGCTTCTGTCGGACAACTTTTTTGAATCCCATATGGTCCATAAATGGATTCCTTCATCATTCCACCATGCATCCAACTGTTCACTCTCATCCCTCTATTTAGTCACTTGACCTTGTATCGATCCAACCATTCCAGTGGAATTCTTCAGCATCAGCCCCTTTAATTGCTGTCAAAGCCGTCTGGCATCTTTCGAACTCGTTATACCACTTTGTCTTCTATAGACAGCTATCAAGGGCATCTTCACTTTGATCCTATAAATGAAAATAAATCTTGAGGGCAAGGAAGAAAACTGGCTCATTTAGGACATCCATTTTAGTTGCATACTTGAGTGAGAAAAACTTGGTTGTAGCTTTGGGAATTGGTAAATGACTTTCTTCCTACAAGAAGGGCGGAAACATTGATTATCTTTTTTTTCTTTCGTGGATGCTAATCAAAGGAATCATTCCATAGCTCAACCAACTCCTTGGGTTCTTTTTTACTACACTTCGAATGAAATCATGAGTATAATAGAGGCTCCTTGAGTCATACAGATGATGGCAGAGCAATGTCTTAATCAAACTCTAACATATGGGGATTATTGATAGAGTAGAAAAAGAACATTGACCCACAAATTGATAGTATGAACTAAGAAGAAAGATATTAGCTACTCTAATTAAGAAAGACTACATAGTCCTGTGAAAGACTATGTAGAATTTGTGAAACCAAGAGTACCATAACGAGTACTAGTAATTACACAGCACCACTATGAGTGAAAATGCTAGTGTGTGAAATACAATCCTTAAGGAAAAAACACAAAATCTCTGGATGTCACACAATCTTTTGCAAGTAGGAACTTTCCATAGAGAAAGAGCACCAGGGTTAGCCCTCCATAGATCACTAATCTTTCTCTCAATGACCAAGAAGAACACTCACAATCGAGTGTTTTCACACTCGGAATGCAGACCGTGTCAACAATTAAAGTTGCACCTAACTTTGCACAACTATTAGAACACCCTATAATACACCTTCATACATCCCATATCATTATTGTTTGCCGCAAGACTGTGGCGAGGTATGTATGTGCATGAGAAATTGAAAGAAGCATCATATAAAGTACTATAGGGGTAGGGCCTTTTAGCCCGCCCTTAGGAACTAAAACTGAAATGCTAACATATAGATGTCAATAGAGATGGAATTGAAGTGACTTGCATCACCTCACTCCAATGACATGAAAATATTACTCTCTTACTCATCTTAGGCCATAAAGCTTAGGGTTCTATGCCTTCAAACTCAAGCATGCAAAGTATACTAAATCCTTGTTTAGGGAAATAGGAGATTGTGTAGGCATACTAATAGCTCTTCTAAAGCATCACATCTCTATGGTGCAAGAAGAGAAACTGTGAGTATCCGCACAAAGTCCCCATTGAAGTAGAAAATTTGTATTCACATCTCTTGGAACTATGAGTTGTAAGACTCACACAGTAGAGAGATTAGAAAGTTGACCTCACAAGTCAGTCATATTGTGAAGTACATTATGTCAAAGTGTTATTCACATTAAAAGTAGAATCTATCCCATACGCATCAGATAGAAGATAGTTCCGTTGCTTTTGCTCTTTCTTAAAGGGAAAGTATGCTAGAGGGGTCCACACTTACCTGTTAGTGACCGAAAAGCAGGTCAAACTATTTCTCAGAACTGAAACAAGAAGATAAATTGCAATATACCAAACTTGAGTTATGCCATCAAAGATTCCAGATAGAATTTGTTGTTCCAACTACAATCTGAAAAGATTCCAAGATTTTCTGCCACTTCATTTAGGCAGAGAGTGTGTAGCCTTACAGCTGCATAAACAAAGCTTAAATTTAGACTCGGCCACACGACCATTATAATGTAGTGGCCGGAGATTCCAAGATTAAATTTAGACTCAGCCACACGACCATTATCATGTAGTGGCCAAAGATAGAATTTGTTGTTCCAACTACAATCTGAAAAGATTCCAAGATTTTTTGCCACTTCATTTAGGCAGAGAGTGTGTAGCCTTACAGCTGCACAAACAAAGCATAAATTTAGACTCGGCCACACGACCATTATCATGTAGTGGCGAGGAAGGCATCTAGCTAACAAGACTGCTACTAGCATAGGTTTACTCCAACACTAAGAGCATGTGGTAATTGCTAGCATATCGACAGTCTAAGAGCCATGAGGCCCAAGACTGACAACCATGAACAATGCCACAGGACATTGTCTAACCGATTGTAGTGATGCAGACGATCATAATCATGGATCTTTCGATCAAGTCTAAGATGATCAACCTTCTGAGATGCCCCAGAAGAAGTTGTTAGGACCTAAAATATCTTGCTTTCAGTCTAGAGAACTAGGAACAAGCATTCTTTCGAAGCAAGCTAGGGAACTCCTTGATAAGCAATTTTTTTGTTGAGCGATATCATCTGAAATTTGGCTAAATGCTTGAAATGAGTGAGATGTTCTTTTAGATCACCAGTCTCACTTTCTTAGCCATGTTGTTACTATATGGCCTCTAAAATGTTGGCTCTTATGATCTTCATTTATAGACTGCATTGTGGTGGCGATGATCTTTTGCTCATAAACATCCATCATGGATGAAGAAGAGGAGGTCAGCTTTCGAGTAGTAGGGTGGTAGCATAAAAATGATTTCCTTGGCCTTGCAGTTCTTCTTCTTGTAATGCACTAGTCAAAGAGAGTCCTAATTTGGCTTTTTTGAATGTGATTGAACCTATAAAAACAAAAACATGCTTCATTTCTTATAGCATGATTTGTATTCTCCTCTCCTTTCAGTGGAGTAGCAAGCTCACCTCTCTTTTTAGTAGATTCTTGACTTATGAAATCAAAGTCAGTGTATTATATATGTTATGAAATCAAAGAAATCAATCCATGAAATTATAAAATCATTTCATTGAAGTAGCAAAATACTTTTTCAAGAAGAAAAAATCTAGTATCTTTCTAAAATAGACTTATCTCACAAATTTCTTTCTCTATTTTATGTATGATCTATTTGGTAAACCCATTTATCTTATCCCTCGAGTAATGAGAATGAAAGGATAGGTTTTTACAGGCTCGAGCAAAGAGAAAGGAGGTATATACCCACTCAAGCAAAGTGAGAGGAGGTATATATCGGCTCGAGCAAAGCGAGAGGAATGAAGTAGCTATCCTACTTTTTTAAGGAGAGGATCGAGTGATCAAGAATCAATTTCATGATATGTCACATTCATTGAACTAGTATAATCCACTCTCTATCAGTAGTAATGATGCCAAAGAGGTTAACCAAGCTGAATGTGATCTTTTGTTGAAGCTGAAGAAAGGACTATACGGTACCCATAGAAATAATAGATTACTTTTCTGCAATCTCTTTCCTCTGCCACTGTCTCTACACTCCAATTGCATTCCTTCACTATGCGTATAAATGCCTTCTACTTAACAGGCTCATCTCTTGATCTGATAGTCAACGGGTCAGGCTTCTCAATCAATGTCATAGTCTAAGATATGGATCAAAAGATTTAATTGAGCTTCTCCTTGCCTCTCGAGTCTTCTCAGCTTCTTAGACTTGACCGCTAAACCAAAATAAAGACCAAATTTCCATGGGCTTTGGATTGCCCTTTCCCTAACACTATAGGTAGGAAATGATCCTGACCTGGCTAAAAAACTCGATGATGGAAAAAAAATATTGTGCCCTCTCATCTTAATTGAAGCATTTACCTATATTTTCAAAGAAAGGAAGATGAGATGGTCTAACTACTAGACTTGCTAGTGTAGCCTGATTTGGCATTTAGCTTCTTCTTGATGTTTCGTTCACTGAAATACTGATAGCAGCACCATCTTTTCCCTAAAGATGCGTAGGAAAAATTAGATTCTAGCGGGTTGTCTAGTTCCCTTTCTCAAGGGCTACTCAATGCATCCCTCCTCTTTCTCTTTCCATCTGCTTGGTTGATTGGATTGATTATCCATGGGCTTTTTTCTTGATTTGAAGGTTTAGATAAGTTGACTGACATATTGAATCAACTTTTGATTCCGTATGGAACCTAAAAACCAATGAAGCAGATGATTCAACCATAGACAGAAGTCAACCAAAAAATGAAAAATAGTACATATATGAGTTACCACTAGTAGAGAAAGACTGTATGGAAGCAGGCAAAGCTCAGATTGGACCATTAAGTCAGTTGAACCAAGACGGGGAAGGAGAGCTAGTGTTTTAATGTACTAAACCTAAAATGGTGAGCTTGGGTCCATTTGTTCTCATTTGTGGCTGGATTGAAAGCAGGTTAGCAAGTTTTGTTAGTTCATCTTTGCTTTCAGATCAGATCCAGTAGCCGAGAATACCCGTAATTGACCCTGAGGGCCTAGAAATGCAAATGATTCATGAAGTCTGCTCGTAATCTCTAAACCTTAAAAACATAAAAACCTAAACCAAAACTAAATAAAACCTAAAAATAAAATAAATAAATAAACTTAAACCTAAATAAAATAAAACATCAACTAAAACATAAAAATAAAAACCTAAACTAAAAGGTAAACTAAATAAACCTAAGCCTACTGGTTTAATTAATTTAAAAAAATAAAAATAAAAAAGTAAATAAATAACCATAACCCTAAACCCTAAACCCTAAAAACCCTAAACCCAAACTCCTAAACCCTAAACCCTAAACCCTAAACCTAAAACCCTAATTCTTGCACCCTAAAATGTACAACTCTAAACCATAAACCCTAATCCCTAAACCTTAAAAACCTAAAAACCTAAACCTAAACTAAATAAAACCTAAAAATAAAATAAATAAAAAACTTAAACCTAAATAAAATAAAAAATAAATAAAAATAAAAACCTAAACTAAAACCCAATCCTAAACCTAAAAATAAAATAAAATAAAAAATAAAAACTAAACTAAAATAAAATAATAAAAACCCAAACTAAACTAAAAAAATAAAATAAACCAAAAAATAAAAAACCTAAATAAATAAACTAAACATTAAAAATATAAACCTAAAATAAAATAAAATAAAAACTAAATAAAAACCTAAACATAAAAAATAAACCTAAAAATAAATAAAAAAGAAAATTTAAACCCTAAACTAAAAAAACTTAAAATAAAAACAAAATAAACTAAATAAAATAAACCTAAACCTAAACTAAAATAGCCCTAAAGCCTAAACCATAAATTGTAGACTAACAGTAAACCCTAAAAACCTAAAATCCTAATCCTAAAATAAATAAATAAACCTAAACTAAATAAAATAAAAACCTAAACTAAAATTTAAACCTAAGCCTAAACCTAAACCTAAAAATAAAATAAACTGAAAAATAAAAAGTAACTAAAATAAAATTATTAAAAACCTAAACTAAGCTAAAAAAAGTAAAATAAACCTAAAAATAAAAAACTTAAATAAAATAAAAACTAAACCTAAAATAAAAATAAAATAAACCTAAAATAAAATAAAATAAAAACTAAATAAAAACCTAAACCTAAAAAAATAAACTTAAAACAAATTTAAAAAACTATACCCTAAACTAAAAAAAACTTAAACATAAAATAAAAATAAAATAAACCTAAACCTAAACTAAAATAAAATAAACATAAAAATAAATAAACAAATAAAATAAAATAAACTAAAATAAAATAAAAAATTGAACATAAAATAAAATAAAATAAACCTAAAATAAAATAAAAATAAAACTAAATAAAACCTAAACCCAAAAAATAAAAAAATTAAAATCTAAAATAAATAAAAGAAAACTAAACCCTAAATAAAAACTAAACTAAAATAAAATTATTAAAAACCCAAACTAAACTAAAAAATAAAATAAACCTAAAAATAAGAAACCTAAATAAACTAAAAACTAAACCTAAAATAAAAATAAAATAAAACTAAAAATAAATAAAAAATAAAACCTAAACCCTAAACTAAAAAAACCTAAACCTAAAATAAAAATAAAATAAACCTAAACCTAAACTAAAATAAATAAAACCTAAACATAAACTTACAATAAACTAATCCTAAACCTGAACCTAAACTAAATATAATAAAATAAACTAAAACTAAACCTAAGCTTAAATTAAAAAATAAAACCTAAAAAAAAAAAAAAATGAGCGTAAACCTAAAATAAAATATAAAACATAAACCTAAAAAATAAAATAAAAATAAAACTAAACTAAAAATAAACCTAAACCTAAAATTAAACCTAAAAAATAAACTAAAATAAAAAACTTGAACTAAAATAAATAAACCTAAAATAATTAAACTAAACTAAATAAAAATAAAAATAAACATAAATATAAATAAAAAATAAAATAAGCTAAAATAAATAAAAAATAAACTAAATAAACCTAAACCTACCAATTTACATAATTTAAAAAAATTTAAAAATTTTAAAAAAACCCCTAACCTTAAACCCTAAAAACCCTATACCCTAAATCCTAAACACTAAACCCTTAACCCTAAATAATAATAACTACTAAACTAATAAAGTAATAACTAATAATAATAAATAATAACTAATAACTAATAACTAATAACTAATAAAAACAAATAAAAACTAACTAACTAATAACTAATAAAACTAATAAAATTAATAATAACTAATAATAACCTAAACTAACGAAAAAACTAAAACTAATAAACTAATAAACTAAACTAATAACTAATAACTAAAATTAAAATAATAATAGAACTAATAATAACATAACTAATAACTAATAAGAATAACTAACTAATAAATAAATAAATAATAATAATAATAATAATAATAAACTAAAAACTAAAACCTAATAAAACTAATAAACTAAAAACTAAACTAATAAGAACTAATAAATAACTAATAATAACTAATAAATTACTATTCAATAACTAATAAACCTAAATAATAAATAACTAACTAATAAAACTTACTAATAAACTAATAAAATATAAACTAAAACTAATAACTTAAAATAATAAAACTAATAACTAATAATAACTAATAATAACTAAAATCTCAACTAAAACTAACAAATAAACTAAATAACTAACTAATAAATAAAAATTAGTAATAATAATAATAAACTAATAAAATTAAAAACTAAGGATAACTAATAATAACTAAAAATGACTAAACTGATAATAATAATAATAGTAATAATAATAACTAATAACTAATGATTAATAACTAATAAAACTAAAATAATAATTAAAAACTAATAATAATAAAACTAATAAACTAATAAAACTAACAAAAAACAACTAATAAAAACTAACTAAAATAACTACATAAACTATTAACTAAATAACCAAAAATAACTAAATAAACTAATAAAACTACATAATAAATAATAATAATAATAATAACTAACTAAACTAATAAAAACTAAACTAAAAAACTAATAATTCTAAAACTAATAATTAAATAAACTAATAATAACTACAAATAAATAAATAATAATAATAATAATAAACTAATAAAACTAAAACTAAAGCTAAAATTAATAACTAAAAATAATAAGAAAATATTTAGTTTGGTTTAGGTTTATTTTATTTAGTTTATTTTTTTTTTATGTTTTTTTTTAATTTAGGGTTTAGGTTTTCTTTTTTATTTAATTTTAGGTTTAGGTTTTTATTTAGTTTTTATTTTATTTTGTTTTATGTTTATTTTATTTTTATTTTATGTTTAGTTTTATTTTATTTAGGTTTTTTTTAGGTTTATTTTATTTTTTAGTTTACTTTTGCTTTTTATTTATTTTATTTTAGTTTAGTTTTTTTTATTTTATTTTATTTTAGGTTTATTTTAAGTTTTAGTTTATTATTTATTTTGTTATTTTATTTATGTTTAGTTTTTTCTAATTTTATTTTTATTTTATTTAGTAGTTTAGGTTTTAGGTTTTTAGGGAGGGGTTGGGTTTTAGGGTTTAGGGTGGGTTTTTAGTTTTAGAGTTTAGGTTTATGAGTTAAGGTTTAGGGTTTTAGTGTTTAGGGTTCTGGTTTTTTTATTTTTATTTTATTTTAAATTAAGTAAACCGCAGTATTTAGGTTTATTTAGTTTACATTTTAGTTTGGTTTTAATTTTTTGTTTTAGTTGAGGTTTTCATTTATAGGTTTAGTTTTTTATTTATTTTATTTTAGGTTTTATTTAGTTTTGTTTTAGGTTTTATGTTTTAGGGTTTAGGATTATTTAGGGTTTATGTTTTTAAGGTTTGGTTTGTGGTTTAGGGTTTAGGGTTTGGGGTGGGTTTAGAGTTATTTAGGGTTTAGGGTTTAAGGTAGACTTTTAAGGAGGTTGGTTTAGGGTTTTAGGGTTTTAGGGTTTATAGTAGGGTTTAGGGTTGTAGGTAGGCTTTAGGGTTTAGGTAGGTTAGTTTAGGTTTTAAACCATCCTGACTGCTTTACAACCGCTTGGTGTGGTAGCCTAACACCTCCTACACTTTAAAACCATGTAGAAAGTCATATGATTTTACAAGATAGTTAGGTTATTATTATTTAGAGAGACTAAAGTCCTTAAACCCACTCTAAAGAGACTAGAGCATGAATGGTATGAGTAATGACTTATTCTAATGAAAATATTTTCAAAATTTATTTGTATTTGACACTTCATTTTGACAAAGGCTTTGGGTTTTTCATATGTCTAAATGCATGATGAAATAAATTATTGGCCAAATTCAAAGAGAAGAGGGTAAAGCTCCATTAGTAGGAGTTGCTCTAATAGGTCAAGCGGTTCCCATGCATTTAAGAATGGAGGCCCTCACTTTTCCAAGTGTGGAAAAAGATGCATGCATGATATTAGACATACAACCATACATCTAAGGGGTTGCTAAACCTTTTAATTAACTTAATTTAATGTCTAGGATTTATTTGAGGTTATGAGTTATTTAGAAATTTAATTATGAGTTGTAATTGGGTAAAAGATTTATTTTTTTCTATGAGCCTAATCGATCAGCCATACAACAAAATATCAATCAAGTAAGAAACTAAGAAAATGCATGCCATTTCTAATGCACAAGTTAAACATAACATCAAACAATTTTATAACTAGCATAAAAGAATAAAAGGTCGATGCAGTCGGGTGTCGCTGTACAACCTGAAAAGAAAAATAGGTAGGCGAGCTCTACCCTTATACAACCCAGTACATAAAAGAATAATTTGCAATTTAAAATTGATAAATTCTATGGGGGATCTTCAAGTCTTCATGTCTGCATGTATCTTCCTACTTTGATTTAGTTTGCTCTACTTTAAAGGTATCACATGGCCTCCCAAGATAAAGCCTTCTAGCTAATGCTCATCCTTATCCCCCCACAACATTAATCCTAATTCCTAATGCAAAATTATATTAAAAATAGGAAAAGTAAATATAACTACACCTACAAAATAGAGGTTAGCTAACCATACATACAACCGAAGCAGTTATACTTATTATTTAGACTTACCACCCTGCACATGGGTAATTAAGCCAACATATCCTAACTTGGATTATGCTCAGGGGCTTAAGCAACTTGCAAAAGAGAGCATTTATATATAATTTTAAGCATCTCCTTAAACATAATCCCCTGCATAAAATATGATTAGTCTAATCACAACCAACCATCCAGTCTACAAAACCTGCACCATAATATCCAATCTAAAATAATACATCACAAAATAAAACATACATGACACCATGTATCCTAACATAAAGATAGAAGTGGTGACTTAAATCTAATATGTGTGTATTAAGGTTGTGTGGTATGTCCTAACTAGGCATTAAGGTTAAGATTTTCTAAGTGTGAAAGGATTCAATGTTTTCATTTCAAGTGCTTTAATTGATTGGCAAGTTTTAATTTGGGTTTTCTTTGGTTTTATGTTACCTACACTTAACAACTAAGTGTTATAAAGGGAAGAGAATTAATTATTCTCTTCTTATCCTAAGCCACTTCCTAAAGCATGTTAATTTGATTTAGTTCTCTTTAGTGAATAGCTTATTACACATTTTAAACTAATCTTAAGTTTAGGTTCGCTTTAAATGATCATATTCAACATGAAAGGCATCTTAGGATTAACTTAATTGAATTACTATGATATGACATATATGAAGTTATTCCTTTCGATCACATGTAGCATGCATATGACTTAATTCTAAGTATAACTATACATGCAACATATTCTTTTAGCACACTTTAAATGAAAGATGCATATGTGTATTTTGTAGAAAATGGGATTTTCACTCATTAGCTAAATGCACATACAAGTGTATAAAAGTTTTAAGTGAATACTTCGCCATAGTTAAACCAGGGGAGTAAGGTAAAGACCTCCTTGGGGCTACTTAGAGACTTGCATCCCTAAAATATCTAGATTAGATATACCCACTATTCTTGAATACACATAAATGTATAAATGACTACAAGAAAGGAAAATCTTGCAAAAGTTATAGTTCTTTCAATTGAAAAGAGTTTTTCATTCATTAGCTAAATGCACATACAAGTGAATAAAAGTTTTAAGCTGACACTTTTCCATTATTAAACTAAGAGTGTGAGGTAAGGACCTCCTTGGGGCAACTTAAAGCCTCACATTCTCGGAATGTCCGTACTAGATATGCCCACTATTCTTGAATACACATGAATGTACAAATGACTACAAGAATGGAAAATCATGCAAAAATTATAGTTATTTCAATTAAAAGGAGATTTTCATTCATTAGCTAAATACACATACAAGTGTATAAAAGTTTTAAGCAGATACTTTACCATGGTTAAACCAGGGGAGTGTGGTAACGACCTCCTTGGGGCTACTTAAAGCCTCGCATCCACGAAATGTCCAGACTTGATATACCCACTATTCTTGAATACACATGAACGTGCAAATGACTACAATAATGGAAAATCATGAAAAGTTTTGTTTCTTTTAATTGAATTATTTATACATGTGAGCTAAAATTCTATCTTAATTCTAACATTGAAATACATAGGAATGAATTCAAACAATTATTGTGTCTTTTTTAAATGGGCTATACACTTGTTAACATTCAAACTTTATGTAAATCTATATAGACTAAAAAAAGAGAACTCCATATCACATATTCAAAGCCATAGACACATGCAAGCTTATAAATATTTATAACTTTTATCACTCCAAATATTATAGTTGACTTATACACTTTTAAAAATAACTTTGATTTAACAAGGATAATACACATATTATAAAATTCATTCAATACATGCAAGCTTAACATAAAAAAAATTACATTTGATTTAATTAATTTTGAAAAGATGAATGTATGATTTCAAATGACATGCAACATTTAGCATGATTGGAAAGTAATAATAAAACATAAAACACATGTTTCATTCAATCAAACTAATTCCTAAGGACAATCATGTCAAATAAAACCACTTAAAATAAACCAAAGCTTTTTTTTTGTATCATTTTTGAAGTCATGTTTGATTTGTTTTAAGAATGTGAAGAGAAGTTTGCTAATCCTAACCCATTACCATGTTTGCAATTTAATTTATTTTAATGAAAAGGTAATTAGGAGAATTTATATTATTTAATTAAGTCATCTTTATGCTTTAAGTACATTAATTAACCCTTACCTATATTACCTTAACATAACTAATCAAATAATTATGTGCCAATATGACATGCATAAAAGAAAATTGAAAATAATCCTAAGAAATAAAAGGGTCTAATGCAATTTGGCTCATAATTAATGATTAATTAAATTAAGAGATTTAATTAAGTACACTTATGGTTTTCCCACACATGTGAGCTAACCATACTTTCCTTAAATGACTTTAGGCTATTAAACACCTAGAGACCAACCCCTCAAAAGAGCTTTAGCTTTTGGGAAGGGAGGCACCTAAGCATGACTTAGGTAGTTCATTGACATGAAAGAGTACATGTTTTGTAGACTCTGACGAAATCAATTAAGGTAAGGTGCATAGTAATAAGACATTTCTGCCTATTTAACTGCCTCATGGAACATATCATTATCACGATAGATAATTACTTAGCTTTAGACTCAGATACGCTGGAGAGTGATGAACTCTCCATCCAAGGTAGATTGCTATGCTTGGATCTGAAATGCTAACTTGCAAATGCACTACTGAACAATGCTCCATTCCACTATGTGGAGATTACCAGGACCTGACACTGCCGTAATGAACCTGGTAGGATAATCGCCACAGCAGGTCATCGATAGGGCTATCACATTAGATTACCATAGAATTGGAAATGAGTTCTTTCACTAAATCTTTGACCTAGAAAATGGAGGGAGTGAGTGCTGGGTCCCCCCTTTCATTCAAGAGTAGCTTATTCAGACATCTATCTGAAAAATAGGGATTCACAACATTGTTATAGGCTAAGAAATGAGTAGTCATCTAGCTTAGTTTACAAGCTTGCCTGCATGCTAGAGGACTTGTTGAGAATGTTCAGTGCCCCTGGGGATGTACCGAAGCTGAAGATATTAACCACATTGTGATCAGATGCTCCCTCACTACCAGCATTCTACAGACTCTCACCTGTTGGGGGTTTAACATGCCTTTCTTTGCCAGCACTCATGACCTCCTCAGGGCCTTTCAAAGCACCACCAAGAAGAAGTCGGCTTGGGCTAGAACTTACTGCTACACTATTTATCAAGCCTGGAGGGCTAGGAATGCAAAGACCCATGATCGCCCATATGCAACCCACAAAATCATTGCAGTAAACATTCTTGAGGTATTCACGGACTTTGTGCCTTTCCATTTCATGAGCAATGGGAGATCCACCAGGCTATCCTCAAACCCTCATGAACTCCCTCGGAAGGCTTAAGTCCAATGTTGATGGAGCTCTTCTTCCTTCCGGACTGGCGGGTATCGGTATGGTGATCAGAGATGATTGTGGTGCCTTTGTTAGAGCTATGGGAATCCACCTCCAACATTGGGATAGCACTTTTATTGAGTTGCAAGCCATGCTAGCTATCAAGCGGCTTGTGGAGCCTTGGATGCATGAGTATAAGGGGCTTGTTCTAGAAGGGGATAACTTCAGTGTGGTGAACTACCTCCAGTAGACTATGAAAGGATCGGAGATCTAGACTCAGCTCTGCTCTTCCTCTCTCACTTCTATCAGGTGCTCTTCTCTCATATCTACAGGGATCACAATAGGTTGGCTAAACTTTGTGCACAGCTTTCTATAGGTTCTGACTTTTTTTGGCATGACACTGACTGTTATACTATTTCTCCTGACTTTTTTGTTATTTTGGAGGATGATAGAAAGCATGTTACTCATAGTTAGTCTTTTGTCATTTTTGCACTTTTGTGCTATTTTATAACATCTTTTTCATATTAATGCAATTGCAACTTTCAAGGAACCCAAAAACTTTGATTTCTCACAAGGTGTCGGCGGAGTCCTGAAAGAAACATCTGTCGATCCCTGGTCGGCATCATTTATGGTTGAGACTAGGACAGTATCTGATCGTCTTTGAGCCCCCAACTTTCATTATTGATTAATGAAAATAACCTTTGTACACAAGGTTCGTCTTTCATAAATACAAGAATTTCACGACTATGAAATACTGAATGTCCCCGACCGTCCCTCTTAATCATTACTCGATCCGAAGGCCAACACAATAGACGAAATCACGGTGTTATCCCATGCTAATATATCTAGAGCATGGGCTTGCTTTGAGCACTCTAATTTCTTCAAAGTAATGGTGTCAGAGACACGACCCGGCCAATTAAGGCCAGGAACGCATCGCCGGCATAAGGGATGAGATGGGCGGTGCACACCGTGAGGCAGACTGACCGACCGACCCAACCCAATGTCCAACTATGAGCTTTTTAACTGCAACAACTTAAATATAAGCTATTGGAGCTGGAATTACTGCAGCTTCTGGCACCAAACTTGCCCTCCAATGGATCCTCATTAAGGGGTTTAGATTGTACTCATTCTAATTACCAGACTCGAAGAGCCTGACATTTTTACTTATTGTCACTACCTCCCCATGTCAGGATTGGGTAATTTGCGTGCCTACTGCCTTTCTAAATGTGGTAGCTGTCTCTCAGGCTCCCTCTATGAAATCAAACCCAAATTCTCCGTCACCCGTCACCACCATGGTAGGCCCCTATCCTACCATCGAAAGTTGATAGGGCAGATATTCGAATGATGCGTCGCCGGCACAAGGGCCGTGCGATCCGACGAGTTATCATGAATCAACAGGGAAACGGGCAGAAGCCCGCATCGGCCTTTTACCTAATAAATGCATCCCTTCCAGAAGTCGGGGTTTGGTGCACGTATTAGCTCTAGAATTACTACGGTTATCCGAGTAGCACGTACCATCAAACAAACTATAACTGATTTAATGAGCCATTCGCAGTTTCACAGTCTGAAATAGTTCATACTTACACATGCATGGCTTAATCTTTGAGACAAGCATATGACTACTGGCAGGATCAACCAGGTAGCACGTCCTCGATGCAACAATGATCTCACCCATCACAACCATGCATATATGTAGGGAAGGAAAAGAATCAGAGTCACATGAAGGATGAAGGTGCGATTACCTTTGAATAAATCAACCTGGGCAAGGTGGTTGTGTCACCAAGACCTGATTTCTAAGAGCAACATTTGCAACAATATGATGAGACCTTTTGCCCACTGCCTAAGATACAAGAATGTCATGGGGATGGCTCCTGAAGCCGAGGATGGAAGGGTGTCATTCTACAGGGCAGTCTCCATGCCATGAAAATGGGTAAAGAGGCTAATCCGTGACACATCAACAAATGTTAATACCAACAACGAAAGGGATTCCCATTGCAAGCAATAGCCACAATCGATCTCCAAAATAATATGAGGAGCGAGGGAAAAAGTACTTACATATATAGTTGGTCACATGAAGGTGACCACCAATCAATATAAGAGTCCACAACATCTCATGCCGCATACACGGTCTCCAACCTAAGCACATCACCAAGCCCAAAGGCACTGCCCAAAAATAGAGATCAAGAAATCTCTGTCATCAAGCAAACCAAAGGGTGTCATTCTACAGAGCAGTCTCCATGCCATGAAAATGGGTAAAGAGGCTAATCCGTGACACATCAACAAATGTTAATACCAACAACGAAAGGGATTCCCATTGCAAGCAACAGCCACAATCGATCTCCAAAATAATATGAGGAGCGAGGAATTGAAAGTACTGTCATACATATAGTTGGTCACATGAAGGTAACCACTAATCAATAGAAGTAGAGTCCACGACATCTCATGCACTGCATACGGGTCTCCAACCTAAGCACATCACCAAGCCCAAAGGCACTGCCCAAAAATAGAGATCAAGAAATCTCTGTCATCAAGCAAACCAAAGGGTCATGATAACGATGTGGATGGGGTGCTCCCGTGAGGCACGTAGATTCATGTCAGAGCGAGAAGAAGCTCCATGTGGGATGCCAAGCTAACCAATACTCTGAAGTGTGTGGTCGATTCGTATGTCGCAAGAATCTCTCCCTTCGACTATACCCAAAAAATCCATTCGATTCACAACATAATGAAATAACATGAAGGAAGAATGCATATCCTAAGATCATGAGCATTGTCTCCCTTACATGCATGTCTAGCAAGAAAACAAAGCACTCGCCCCGCCAAATTCATCTCTAATGGGCAGGGCAAAATGCACATTTCAGCCCCCGGATGTTCCAGAAAACCCAAAAAGCTTACTTTTTAATGGGAGATCATATGGCCAAATGGAGGCTGCCAAATGCGCCCGTGAGCACCGCTGGGAGGTTTTAGGAGGTTCCAGCCTCAAAAAATGCCAAAACAAGGCCAATTTTGAGGATTTAAATGCACATGGGCACCACAAAGACCACCACTAGGCAGTGCACTCACGCGACGGGCATAAGAGGGCCATGCGAAGACGCGGAGGGCCGGGGCGCTATGGCGACGGTGGCACCGCTGGTGTACCGGTACGCGCCTGCCACACGCGCATGCGGCATGCGCGATTCGTAAATGCATATTATCGATCACCCACGACGGCTCGCAGAGTGCCGCTGGACGCGGCGCTGCGCAGCCGCCTGCGAGTCTCGCAAGCTCACGCTTGTGCCCGTGAAAACTGGTGTGCACACATCAGCGCACACGGAGGCCCGCAGACTTACGCCAGCACCCGTAAAGGCCCGCAGACTCACGTCAACATCGCGTGGGCATGCAACCATGTCTGTCGGCGCACGTGAGATGATAAGGATGCTAAGCTCACGTCCATAACTCATGTGACACATGGCTCACATGGTGTGTGGCTCATGGCTCGTGTGGCACATGGCTCACGACTAGCGGCACTTGGGCACTTGGGGTGCTGGGCATGATGCGTGCGTGCATCTTGATTTTTATTAAAGCTGTCACAACATCGTCGCTAGCCAATGCCCCCGTCGGTCGCCGTGCCGGTGCCGTGGCGATTGCCGGTCGCGGTTGTTGCCATCGCCCGGTCCGCTATCTCGCCATCGGTCTGCGCGGCGATTCTATGTTCCACGAGCAAGTCCGATCTCTCTCATTCGATGTTGGGCATGTGACCACCATCATCATGGCCATCACGACTCCGTATTCCCACCATGTGTAGGCTGCCGTGGTTACACAGCCCCAGTTGCTCGTTCTTCACGAACATCGAGCGCGCTGCACCCAAATTTTTGCGTCACCTTCGGATCATTTAATCGGGCGCACGAGCTCCGAAATTTTTGAAATTTCTCTCAGGTCATGTTTCTCGGGCACGTCAGTGCCAGAATTTATCTGGTCACATGCGTTAGATTTCCACCCAGATGTTATTTTCTCATGCGGCGTACCGCAGGCTCGTCTAGGTGTATGGTCAACATCGGGCAAGCGATGACACATGATTTGAGAATATTGGCTCGGGCGCCAACGCTTGTTAGGACATGCTCATGACATGGCCATTGACACGGCCATCCCGACATGCACAACATGCCTCACACGCGAGGCTGTCGAGGCTCACTCCCAATAGACGGGCCCCAAAACACTACTTTTGGCACCTTGCCAAAAGAGAACAAGCAATCTTTGTCATCAAGCAAACAAAAGGGGGTCATGATAATGAATGTGCATTTTGCTTCCATGAGGCACGTACATTCACGTCAGAGCATGAAGAAGCTCCATGTGGGATGCCAAGCTAGCCAATACTCTGAAGAGTGTGGTCGATTCATTATCGCATGAAGCTTCCTTCTTATGCGAACAATCCATTCGATTCACAACACGATGACATAACATGAAGGAAGCATGCAGATCCAAAGATCATGAGCATTGTCTTCCTTACATGCATATCTGCCAGCAAAATAGCGGACCTACTAGCTAGTTCAGCTCATATCTAATAGACATGTAGGGAAAAATGCACATTTCAGCCCCCGAAAGTTCGAGAAAGCCTAAAAGCTTACTTTTTTATGGGCAACCATATGCCCAAATGGAGGCTGCCAAATGCACCCGTGAGCACCGTTGGGAGGTTTTAGGAGGTTCCAGCCTCAAAAAATGCCAAAATAATGCCAATTTTGAGGAGTTAAATCCATATGGGAACCATAGCACTCGCCACTAGGCTGTAGGTGCACATTGGTGCACCCGGGGCCACAGGAGGGGCGCACGTGCGGCCACCCACGCTCACGGGGGATGCGCGGATGCGTGGGCGTGAGTGTGCACGCCCACGGGGTGACGGGTGCTGGGCCAGGCCCGGCAGCGCCCGCCGCTGGGGAGCCGGCCCTGTCTGAAGCACCCGCGAGGCCGACAGCTGTGCACCATGAGGCTCCCGCATCAACTATCGCCAGCCCTAGTGAGCCACGTGTCGTCGGTCGCCACCGTTAGTCACCGCCGGCTGCGACCGCCGCCTTCCACACGTGCACCGTCGCACATCTATGATCGCTTACTCGGCTATGCTTGTCCGTTGTGTACCGATCTTTGGGCACATCCACTACCTCCCGCGACCATCGTAGCATTCGTCCCATCGTCGACCCGCGCCTGGGCGCTCATCCTTCGAATATCGGTCGCCCAAATTTTTGCATCACCTTCAGGTCATTTCTTTAGCTATGCGAGCACCCGAATACTTTGAATATCTCTCGGGTCGTATTTCTCGGGCGCGTCAGCACCCGAATTTATCGGGTCGCATGTGTTGGATTTCCACACGGACATTATTTTTCTCGCGCTGCAATCGAAGGCTCATATGGATGGACGGTCAGCGTTGGACAAGCGATGATGCGTGGTTTGAGAATATAGGCATGGGTGCTAGAGCATGTCACGGCATGCTCACGATGTGGCCATCGACACGCCCCTCCCGGCATGCATGCCTCCCGCGAGGGCTATCGGTAGGTAGTTCAGAATCCCCAAAAGCTTACTTTTCACGCGGGCATGCTTTTTTTTTGGTGGGGTGCCGCCGTCGGTGCACCCTCCCGGTGTGAATTTTTACGGTCAAATGCTCGAACCCCTCCACGGACATTATTTTTCTCGCGCGACATACCAAAGGCTCATATGGGTGCACGGACAGCATTGGACAAGCGGTGATGTGTGGTTCTAGAAATTAGGTGCAAGCACTAGCATGGCTTCGATCGACGCCAGCGCATGTTAGGGCATGCTAACGATGCGGCCATTAGCACGCTCGTCCTTGCATGCGTGCCTCCGTCTGGCGGGCGCGTCGGGGTCACTCCCTAATAGGCGGCCACCTAAAATCGATTGTTGGCCCCGGTAGTTCGAATTCCCAAAACTTACTTTTCACGCGGGCACATTCATTTGGGGTTCACGCTTTCGTGATGACGCACCGTCATTGTCGTCTAACCCCGTCCCAGATGGAGGCGGTTGGGGGGTCAATTCTTTGCAACATAGGGAAAGATCTTAGTGGATTATGGCGGAAAGCCACTCGCCACGCGTCTGATGTCATCAATTTAAGTCATCACGCAGGATTACGCCCTTCCATTCAAAACTGTATTTCAAGAAGTTTGCACCAGCGTCTTAGTCTAGCGGGGCGAATCGCCCATGCGCACGCCCTGGGGTGAAGCCCTGTCGGGTGGGCCAGGGCTCACCAATTTTAGAACGGTCTAACTTAGAGGTGTTCATAATCCTGCACATGGTAGCTTCGCGCCACTGGCTTTTCAACCAAGCGTGACCAATTGTGTATCAACGGTTCCTCTCTAGGTTTTAATTACTATCACGCGATCATCGGTAGGGTAAAACTAAAGTCTCACGGTCTAAACCCAGCTCACATTCCCTATTGGTGGGTGAACAATCCAACACTTGGTGAATTCTACTTCATAATGAAAGGAAGAGCTGACATCAAAGGATCAAAAAGCAACGTCGCTATGAACGCTTGGCTGCCACAAGCCAGTTATCCCTATGGTAACTTTTCTGACACCTCTAGCTTCAAATTCTAAATGATTAAAGGATCGATAGGCCACGCTTTCATGGTTCATATTCACACTGGAATCAGGATCAAACAAGCTTTTACCCTTGTGTTCCACACGAGATTTCTATTCTCGTTGAGCTTATCTTAGGACACCTGTGTTATCTTTTAATAGATGTGCCACCTCAGCCAAACTCCTCACCTGACAATGTCTTCTGCCCAGATCGACCCAGGTGAGACTTAAAAGCCAAAAGGAGGGGCCAGGCCCCGCCTCCATCTTACATAATAAGTAAAATAACATTAAAAGTAGTGGTATTTCACCTGCACCAGCGAGCCAGCTCCCACTTATCCTACACCTCTCAAGTAATTTCATGAAGTCGGACTAGAGTCAAGCTCAATCGGGTCTTCTTTCCCGTGATTACGCAGCCGTTCCACTTGGTTATGGTTTTATTTGGATAGTGAGGCGATTGGGAATCTCGTTAATCCATTCATGTGCATCACTAATTAAATGATGAGGCATTTGGCTACTTTAAGAGAGTCATAGTTACTCCAGCCATTTACCCGTGCTTGGTTGAATTTCTTCACATTGACATTGAATGAGCGAAATCACATTGTGAGCATCATTTGGGACCATCGTAATGCTTTGTTTTAATTAAGCGGATTCCCCTCTTGTTCGAGTCGATTGTTCGACGCTCGGGGAAGGTCCCCGTGGGGGAGGGGGTGTTCTCAATCTATGCCCTAGCCCGCATGCGGTGACCCCCTCTCTCCATGGGCGCAGTTCGAGCAGTACATCAATAGCTGATGGATTTGGGACTGTGGCCCCTGTGCCCAACCCTCAGAGCCAACCCTTTTCCCAAAGTTACAGATCCATTTTGCCAAATTCCCTTGCCTACGTGCTCCATCGGCCAGAGGCTGTTCACCTTGGAGACCTGATGCGGTTACGAGTATGACCGGGCGTGGATGACACTCGGCCCTCCAAATTTTCATACACCGGACCTGGACACTCAATGTGCTCTTCTACTACCATTACCCTACCTCCGTGAGCCATTTTAGATGCGGGGCTCTTAAGTAGAAAAGATAACTCTTCCTGAGGCCCCCATCGGTGTCTCCAGACTAACAAATGTCACCATCAGCCGCCACATCCCAGTTCGAGAATTTTAACCCGACTTCCTTTGGGAGCTCGCGCGAAGCGGCGCTCTCTGACGGGCCTCCCCCGTCTCTTAGGATCGGCTAACCCATGTGCAAGTGCCGTTCACATGGAACCTTTCCCCCCTTCGGCCTTCAAAGCTCTCATTTGAATATTTGCTACTACCACTAAGATCACTCGGCTGCCAGACTCCACTCATGTTCTATGGTGACTGTCGAGCCCTCCTACTCATCCGGGCAAGGTCGTCACCCCGATGGCCGGGTGTGGGTCGCGCGCTTAAGCGCCATCCATTTTCGGGGCTAATTGATTTGGCAGGTGAGTTGTTACACACTCCTTAGCGGATTTCAACTTTCATGACCACCGTCCTGCTGTCTTAATTGACCAACACCCTTTGTGGGTTCTGGGTTAGCATGCAGTTGGGCACCATAACCTGGCTTCTAGTTCATCCAACATCGATAGTTCTGCTTACCAAAAATGGCCCACTTTGAGCCCTCGATTCCATGGCACGGCTCAATGAAGAAGTCTAGCCATCCTACCTATTTAAAGTTTGATAATAGGTTGAGGGCATTGTGCCCCCGATGCCTCTAATCATTAGCTTTACCCGATAGAACTATGTCCATGGCTCCAGCTATCCTGAGGGAAACTTTGGAGGGAATCAACTACTAAACGGTTCGATTAATCTTTCACCCCTATACCCAAGTTAGACGAATGATTTGCACATCAGTATCATTGCGGGCCTCCACCAGAGTTTCCTCTGGCTTCATCCCGCACAGGCATAGTTCACCATCTTTCGGGTTCCAAAATGCATGCTCTCACTCAAACCCTCACAAAAGTTCCGGATTGATCCGCGGTGCACCTGAGAGGCATCGACTTCCTTGCATACCGAGACGACACCATCGGCTGCGCATGTCGGGCTCCAGTGGGCCGTGTTTCAAGGCAGATTGAATAGAACCGCGGGGTCATTGAGGCCAGGGAAGCCCAGCGCCGTGCTTCGCCGTGCCGCGCCCGCAAGTGTCTCCTCGAGGCGTCGATCGCCTCCAGTGGGAAGGCCACGATCCGCCTGGCGGACAGTAGACCTTTCAGGGCATCGGCGGCCCCATCTTCCCTCGAAAATTTCAAGCACTCTTTGACTCTCTTTTCAAAGTCCTTTTCATCTTTCCCTCATAGTACTTGTTCACTATCGGTCTCTCTCGATGATGAAATTGCCCGATTAGGCTGCATTCCCAAACAACCCGACTTTCCCACGGCGCCTTGTGTTCGGGGTTTGGGTCCAGACTCTCACCCTCCCGGCCCCTTTGGGGACTTGGGCCTGTCGGTCAGAGGCTTCTCCGGACTATAGCGCCACCGCACGGCATCTCGATTCCCATGTTGGGCATGTTCCGGTTCTCTCTCCGTTACTAGGAGAATCCTCGTAAGTTTCTTCTCCTCCGCTTATTGATTTGCTTAAACTTCGGCGGGTGGCCTCACCCATCTTGGGATCATATTCCAAGCCACCGCATGCAGATCGGCGCGTGGGTCGGGATCGCCTCGGGGGAACCGTCGTTCTCTCAAGCTCCGCACGAGATAATGCGGGCTATGCTCACAGCTTTCACCCACCCCTCATTGCCCGTAGCTAGCGAGATGATGCGACTCTTGACCGCGCATCAAAGGGGACGCGACAAGCCACCTGGCGTGCCTCGACATGCACCCATCGGGGACGGAGTTGGTAGGGTGTCGACGCAGCGTCGGTAGACATGCCTCGCCTGGCGCAAAACTTGTGTTCAAAGACTCGATGGTTCACAAGATTCTACAATTTGCACCACGTATCACATTTTGTTGCGCTCTTCATTGATGTGAGAGCTAAGATGTCCATTGTCGAGAGTCGGGTCCATCTGCATGGAGCGCGACGGTGCTCCACGCCACTGAGCCCGATGCGGGGCCCGTGCCTTTCAATTTTTCCTTGGCGCGGGGCTGCATCAATTTGTGTTTCATCCATCCCTGGCTGTGCCCCCCGCACCCCTCCCTAGAGGGGACGAGCGGCGGGGCGATCATCCGGTAGCGGCCGCCCCGCTCTGAGTTCTCATCACTCGTATGTGTTTGGTCTCGACAATGATCCTTCCTCAGGTTCACCTACAGAAACCTTGTTAGGACTTCTCCTTCCTCTAAATGATAAGGTTCAATGGACTTCTCGCCGAGTTGCGGGTGGCGAACCGCCCATGTCACAGTGATCCGAACACTTCACTGGACCATTCAATCGGTAGGAGTGACTAGCGGTGTGTACAAAGGGCAGGGACATAGTCAACATAAGCTGATGATTCACGCTTACTAGGAATTCCTCGTTGAAGACCAACAATCGCAATGATCTATCCCTATCATGATGAAATTTTTTGAAAGATTACCCGGGCCTATCGGCCAAGGCTATATACTCATTGTATACATCTGTATAGCGCATATGCGGCCCAGAACATCTAAGGGCATCACAGACCTATTATTGCCTCAAACTTTCGTGGCCTAAATGACCATAGTCCCTCTAAGAAGCTGGCCGGAGATGTTGAACTCCGCATAGCTAGTTAGCAAGTTGAGCTGTCGTTTGTTAATAGAATTAACCAGACAAATTGCTCCACCAACTAAGAACGACCATGCACCACCACCCATAGAATCAAGAAAGAGCTCTCAATCTGTCAATCCTTACTATGTCTGGACCTGGTAAGTTTCCCTCTGTTGAGTCAAATTAAGCTGCAGGCTCCACTCCTAGTGGTGCCCTTCCATCAATTCCTTTAAGTTTCAGCCTTACGACCATACTCCCCCAGAACACAAGTTCAAGAAGGTCCAAGAGCTTGAATACTTAGGCATCAAGTTGGCCATGAGAAAACTGCAAACTGCAGATTTTCTGCCTAACCAAGAAGGCGAGAAAGCATAAGCCATTGGTTCACATTTATCTATGGCGGATCCAACTAATCAAGTCTTCTTTACTCAGCATTTCTATGTATCAAGTTACTCACACTTTGGTACCCAAAAGCATCACCAATGAGATTGAAAAACTTGCTCGGTGCTTCCTTTGGCAAGGGGGCCCAACCAACATGGCTTACACTACATTGCTTGGGAAAAATCTACACCCTTCGAAATGGCTTGCTGGTTCAAGGTGGCATGGACCTCTCTCGATCTAGATTAGCTTGGGAGTTTCTTACCAAACCAAACACACTTCTACACAAGTGTCTTTTGGAAAGATATGGGAGGAATGTTTTGCAGCAAAACACAAAATGAAGTGACTCCATGAGCTGGAAAATCATCATCGATGGGGCAAAAAATCTGCAGCAGAATTTGCATTGGAAAATTGCCAACGGTGAGGATATTGACTTCACAAATGCAGCATGGATCGCTGATCTACCGCTGGCCAAATGGCCTACCTTCCTTAACATGGAAACTTCTGCAGATTGGAGCATTGCCAACCTAATTACGACCAGCAAATGCTGGAATTTGGATCGCAGAGTTGTTTGGCAACCTTATGGTCGATGCATTTCCCAAAATACAAATTGACCAACCAACATCGATCAACCCGAAGCTAATCAAGAACCCATTGGGACCACCATCACCTCTATAGTTTACCAAGGTATCTTTGTGAAAAAGAAACATCGATTTCCAATTGCAAAAATGAAACTTCCCCTGTGGAAAGAATTTTCGGTGGAGGCTCATCCAACATGCTATACCAACCAATTACTGGTTGGCTCACCGAGGCTTAATGGAAAACACCTTGTGCCCTTGGGGATGCAACCAGGAGGAAGATATTGAACATATTGCTGCCCATTGCACCCTTACCAATGCTATAATTCAGATTCTTGCAAAATGGGGGTTCTCAATTCCTATTTTCAGCAACTTGACTGATCTCCTTCAAGCCATTCAAAATGTGCAACCAAGTATGGTCTGTTGGGCTAAATGCTACTATATCGTTATCTACCAAGTTTGGAGGGCCCGTAATGCTAAAACACATGGTCGTAGCCATGGCACCCCTAAAATTATTGATGCCACAATTCTGAATCCATCACCCACGCCCTCCTCCCCTTCCGTAAGCAATGGGACATCACCCACTCTATGGGTCGATCAAACCTACTATGTGGTGTCCTCCCCTGGTTGGATCAAGGTGAACGTGGATGGATCCTGCTTTCTAATGGGTCACGGTATTGTGGTCTTAAGGGATGATAATGGAAACTTCATCAAAGCTATGGGTCATTGTTTCCAACATTGGGATAGCATGACAAGAATGGAATTAGCCATGCTCTACATTAACATCATGGAGCCTTGGATGACAGTGAGGCATAGTCATTGAAGGGGATAACATCGGGTGGTGGACCACCTCAAGCTCTCTTCATAGTGAGGTATGGCGTAACCCTCCTCGAGGCTCTCGACATAAGCTTTTGAAGAACTTCCACCGTGTTATTTTGCTTACACACAAAGATCTAACAATAGCCTAGCCGACTTCTATGCAGATATAGCTACTTTCTTTTGATTTTGTATGGCATAGCTTAGATAACCACACTATTCCAGTTTTTTGTGCTTTTGGAGGAGGATAGGAAACATGTTAGTAGCTAGTTTTTTCTTTCTTTTGCAACTTTTATAACTTGTAATCAGTCTTTTTCATTATCAATGCAAATGCATCTTTTCAAGAACCCAAAAACTTTGCTCAAAAAAGATGGTAAGCCCTCGATATTTTGGAAAAGGTAGCCCTCATGGGAGAGGAAAGAAGAGTTCTTGCATCCTTGGGGAAGGGTTCTTGAATTCTCAAGAACACACCAAAAGTTCTTGCATCTTTGGAGAAGGGTTTTTGAAATCTCAAGAACACACCAAAGTAGATTACAGCAATGCCTGCTGGAGTCGGTGGCAACCAATCAGAGTTTGATAGGGCTCAAGGCCTCAAGAACAGACCAAGAAATGGGGTAGCTATGAACCAAAGGGCAGGAGGCCATTATCGAGATCAAGGTAATGCTTGGAAGAAACCACCTGTTGTATCTCTTGACAAGATCAAATTTTATCAAGTAAAAGGCATGGATGGCATATCTGTTACATTAGATACACAAGCCATGCAGAATAACATACACAGGCTAGAGTTAGCTTTAGTGGGAAAGCTTCTGGGGAAGAAGCTGCCTTCTTCTTCCTCTAGAATGACCTAAGATGAAAATGGGGTCATTTGGGGGAATTTGACCTAGTTATGATCACATCAGATTGTTTTATTTGTATATTCAAAATTGTTGAGGCTAGGGATGAAGTTCTCCTCAATGGACTGTGGTTTGTTGCAGGAAACATTATTGCCTTAGACAAATGGACCCTAGATTTTTCTCCAAATTCTTTGAAAGGCTAGACATCTCCTATTTGGATAAGGCTCCCTGGTCTTCCTCTCATTTACTGGGACAGCAACAACCTTGCCAGAATATCCTCCTTTGTGGGGGAACCACTTTGGATGGACAATCAAACAAGTAAATTGGATGAGTTCTTATGCTCGGGTTTGTGTTAAAGTTGATCTTGCTCAAAGCCTACCTGCTGGAATCTGGATTCAAGGCTACCATGGCCGGTTCTTTCAAAAAGTTGAATATGAAGGTATTGCCCATCTTTGCTTTCAATGTGGCAAAGTGGGGCATAGGATGGAAAATTGTGAAGATTCTACCAATAATATAGAAGTTAGATCTGCACCAGTCAAGCCTATAGTTGCTACTCCCCACCCTGAATAGGGGAAGACCCATGTCAATAATATTGAGACCAACAGCACCAACTTCATGAAGAATACTGTAGAGAATAGCAATCCCCCTTTGGCTGATCAAAATGCTAGCCTTCTGAAGAAGGATGCTTGTTTGGATGCTAAGGATCATGGGGTTGAAGACAATGCCTATGGTCCTTGGACTCTTGTGGCTAGATGAAAAGCAAAGGCAGCCAAACCTATAAATCATATGAAAAGTAAACAAGGGGAATCTTCTAGGATAGGAAAAATTGAAGATGCCAAGAAGAAGCATGGAGGGAACTTGGACAGCAAGGTCCTCCCCTCTAGTCAACCCAGCAGCCTCTTTAGTTTCCACCACCAAAGGGAAAGAAATTATTACCCCCACTCCCACCCCCTCTTCTTTCTCTCTTGCCTCAAAGGAACAAGAGGTGGGGTAGCCAATTTTTAAGGCCAAGAAAGACAAAAAAAAGGGGAGCCAAAGGTGTCCAAAACCCACTTGGACAAAGAATTGGGCCAATTTGGCCTTATCAAAGACATCCCCAAGAAGTGACGCAAATGTGATTTCTAGTTGGAAGACACCTCTCATTCCTCCCATTCCTTTTAGCAATGACTTCCATTATTATATGGAATTTTTGAGGGGTCCGTAAGAAGGCGATGGGCCACTACATTCGACAAATTTTTGGAGAGCATAGTGCTCTCTTTATTGGCCTAATTGAAACTAAGATTGAAGACCTTTCAAGAAAGGATATCGACAAGCTTGTTGGCCATAATTGGGGGTTCCTCCATCATCCCACTGTTGGCAAGTCTGGAGGAATCCTCTCTTTATGGCAGAGCGACACAGTCTCTTTTACTCTCATCTCACAATCTGACCAAGATATGATTTGCAAATTACAGCTCCCTAATAAGAGTAGCTGGAATGTGGTTGTATGTTATGTTAGCAAGGACTACCACATTCGTTGAGGTCACTAGTCCCTTCTTACCCCTAGCTAAATTTTGCCTCCCCTATGATTATTGGGGATTTCAACGCACATATACTGTGGTAGACAAAAGGGGGTAAGTTTAGATTTTCCTTGGCTAAGAAAATGATGGACTTTATGATTACTGGGGACCTCTATGAGCTGGACTTCATGAGCCCTTAGTTCACTTGGACCAACAACAAAGATAAGGGAAGTAAAATCTGGGTTCGATTAGATCACTTTCTAATCAACATAGCCGCCTCTAACCTTTTTTCTTTTGCTAAAACATGACATTTGGCTCGGCTCGCTTCTGTCCATTGCCCCATCCTCCTTCAGATTGGGTCTAGGGAGGTTTTGAAGCAACAAAAGTGGATTAGGTTTGAGGATACTTGGTTCTCCTATTGACCTGGAAGCTCGTATGGAAAAGTTGGCAAGCCAACTACATAGGGTTTAAAGCTAAAATCCTAGATCGTAAATGCCATAAGACCCTGAGGAATCTTTGTTATTGGAGCAAAAACAAGCTTAAAGATCTCAGCTCACAAAGAGATGTCCTCCTTATGGAGGTGGATGAGCTTCGAGTCGACCGCACTTCTAGTCTCACCCCAACAAGGGGAGGTGGACCTTCACCGTAAGACCAATGAGCTAACTGCCTGCCTCGACAATGTTGGTGGCACCAATGGGCTAAATTCCAGTGGCTAGAAGATGGGGATGCCAACAATTTCTTCCATGCCATTGCTTCTGCAAGGAAAAGAACCAATAGGATTCATGGCCTTACTCTTGTTGATGGGCAAAGAATTGATGATTAGGAGGCCATCAACCATTGTTTCACAGAGTTCTTTCAAAAAATGTGGAGTGCCAACTCAATCATTACATCCAACTGGCCTTCCTTCGAGGAGCATGATGGAATTCCTCTCCATATTTGTGCCCTCTTGGATGCTGAAGTCTGAGAGCAAGAAATTTAGAATGCTGTATGGGACATGGGAGCAAACTGAGCTCCTGGGATTGATGGCATCACGACTTCCTTTTATAAAATTTTTTGGAAGATCCTTGGCATCGACGTGGTGGCTGTTGTGAAGGAAATCTTCACCAACAGCTACATGGCTCCAAGCTGGAAGGAGACATTAGTGATCCTACTCCCCAAGACCACTAATGTTGATTGCCCGACCAAGTTTTGGCCTATCAGTCTTTGTAGAATAGCTTACAAGCTCATTGCCAAGATCCTGGTAAGCCGTTTGAAAAACATTTTTCCCACTATTATTTCAGAGGAACAAGGGGCCTTTATTCCCTCTAGATCCATCTCCTACCATTGCTTGGCTGCTCAAAAAATCTTTAATAAGTTCCAGCATTCCACTTCCAAGGATGGCTTTATGGCCATCAAGGTTGACATGGAACAAACCTATGACAAGATGAACTGGGATACCCTTGCCTTAGTCCTGGAAAAATTGGGGTTACCTAGTACTTTCAGAGGTTGGGTCCTCCAATGTATTTTTTCCCCTTCATTCTCACTTTTGCTGAATGGCCACAGGACGGGGTGGATTCAAGCTCATTGTGGGTTCCTCCAAGGGTGCCCACTATCTCCCTATCTTTTTATTCTTTGTTCAGAATTGCTTTTGTTAGCCTTGAAGCAAAAGGGAAAGGATCTTGGTGTACCATTAGTTAATGGGGGCACTCTCATTTCCCATCTTCTTTATGCTAATGATATTCTCATCACTTCAAAAGCTTCAGTGCCTCAAGCCAAGAATGTCATGGGTATTCTTAATGATTATTGCAATTGGATGGGACAGCGAGTCAACACCAACAAGAGTGCCATTCTTTTCAGCAAAGCTACTCTTGGTTGGAAGGCCAATAGGATTGCCCCAACTTATTGGTTTTCGTAAGGCTTCTAAGCTTGAGTACCTAGGGATCAAGTTGGGAATGAGGAAACTCAGAGCTCAAGATTTCATGCATTTAACCCAACAAGCCAGGGATAAGGTTAATCAATGGGGAATTAGACATCTTTCCATGGAGGGTCATTTAACCCTTATCAAATATTCCCTTTTAAACATATCCATGTACTAAATCACCCATACTACTGTACCTAGAGGGGTACTTGAAGACATTGAGCAACTTGCTAGGAGGTTTCTTTGGCAAGGATCCCAGCAACAAAATAGGATTCACTATGTGGCATGGCAGTTTGCAAACCCATGTGTTCTGGTGGACTCGGTTGCATGCTGCTTCCCATTGGATTGGCCCTCTGCATGCCAAGATTGCTTGGAATTTCATCTCCAAGACAAATTTCCTCCTCCATAGATGCTTGGAAGAGTATGGGAGCAATCCTTGGGCAAGGAACCAAAGGAGAGGGGACTCAGTTTGCTGGCAGATTATCAAAAATGGTGCAGAATTTCTGGACAGAATCCTGAGATGGAAGATTGTAGATGGGAAGAGGGCAGAGTTGCTCAACTCAACATGGATTTGATTTACCCTTGCCCAGATGGCCTACATTCATTAATATGGACTGCATCTAGGGTTGTAGCTTATCTGACCTGATTTCAAGCAACAACTCTTGGAATTTGGCTCGGCTTCAACAAGCCTTTGGAACTCTGCACCTCTATATGCAGAATTCTGATCAATAATGAGCTAATTCATGACCAGGCTGAGCTGATCAAGCTTCCCCTTGGCTCAACCATCACATCCATGGTTTACAAATTCCAGTTCTATGAGCAATTTGATTGGCCTCACGGTCTATTCAAACTCAAGCTGCCACCAAGAGAGAAACTCTTTTGGTGGAGGCTTGTTAGAAATGCTCTGCCAACCTATGGTTGGCTTGCTTGTTGTGGCTTAGTGGATAACTCCATGTGCCCCTGGGGATGTAATTATGAGAAGGACACTGAGCACCTTGCATTCTACTACACCCTCACCAAGAACATCATCCAGATCTTAGCTAAGTGGGGCTATTTGGTACCCATTTTTTGCACTCTTTTTGCTCAAAGCTCTCTCTTAAGTTCAATTCAAAGACATGTACTGGGCCAGATGCTATTGTGCCATTGTCTATCAAGTTTGGAGAACTAGAAATGCTAAAACTCATGATCGTATCCATGGTACTCCAAATATTATTGCAGCTTCCATTTTAGAGTCCATCACTCATGCCACCTCCTTCACCTTCCAGGAGCAATGGGACATTACCTAGCCCCATGGGCTATTCAAACCAAATCTGTGGTGTCCCCCCCCTCCCCAGTTGACTGAAAAAAAATGTTGATGGATCCTTGCTTTCTTCTAACTGTCGGTATTGGTATCATCATCAGGGATGATGGTGGCAAGTTCATTAGGCCATGGGGCACCAATTTTTCAGCACGCAACTTTGTGGAACTAGAAGCAATGCTTTACATCAAGGATATCATTGAGCCTTGGATGTTCGAGTACAAGGGGATCATCATTGTGGGGGATAACTCAAGTGTGGTTGATCACTTGAAGCTTAGCATGACCAAGGAGGTTTGGAAGACCAAGCCTCTGGAAGGACCGAATATCAGTTTCTTGAAGAACTTCCACCAAGTTCTTTTTGCTCATACCAATAGAAGCAACAATAGAGTTGCTTATTTTTGTGCTAACTTAGCTACAAATTCTGATTTCTTTTGGCATAGTCTAGATAGTAGCACTTTTTCTCCACAATTTTTTGTTCTATTGGAGGAGGATAGGAAGCATGCTGCTTGTAGCTAGCTTCTCTATTTTTTAGATTTTGTTACTCTTTTGTAAGTCTTTTCTTTTTATCAATGCAAATGCATCTTTTCAAGGAACCCAAAAACTTTGATTTCTCACAAGGTGTGAGTCTAAAGCAACATCCGATCCACAGCGACATCGTTTATGGTTGAGACTAGGACGGTATCTGATCGTCTTCGAGCCCCCAACTTTTATTCTTGATTAATGAAAACATCCTTGGAAAATGCTTTCACAGTGGTTCTTCTTTCATAAATCCAAGAATTTCACCTCTGACTATGAAATATGAATACCCTCGATCATCCCTCTTAATCATTACTCGATCCCGAAGGTCAACACAATAGGATCGAAATCCTGTGGTGTTATCCCATGCTAATGTATCTAGAGTGTGGGCTTGCTTTGAGCACTCTATTTCTTCAAAGTAATGACACCGGAGGCACGACCCAACAAATTAAGGCCGAGGGCATCGGGATAAGGGCGAGGCAGTTACTGCGAGTGACAAGGTCAAACTATGAGCTTTTTAACTGCAACAACTTAAATCTATGCTATTGGAGCTAGAATTACCACGGCTGCTAGCACCAGAATTGCCCTCCAATGGATTCTTGTTAAGGGGTTTAGATTGTACTCATTCCAATTACCAGACTCAAAGAGCCTGATATTATTATTTATTGTCACTACCTCCTCATGTCAGGATTGGGTAATTTGTGCACCTGATGCCTTCCTTGGATGTGGTAGCCGTCTCTCAGGTTCCCTCTCCAGAATCGAACCCTAATTCTCCGTCACCCATCACCACCATGGTAGGCCCTATTCCTACCATCAAAGTTGATAGGCGATATTCAATGATGCGTCAGACAAGGGCGTCGATGGAGTTATCATGAATCACAGGAAATGGGCGCTTCATCGACCTTTTACCTAATAAATGCATCCCTTCAGTCGATTGGTGCACATATTAGCTCTAGAATTACTACGGTTATCAGGTAGCACATACCATCAATAAGCGATTTAATGAGCCATTCATAGTTTCACGGTCAAATAGTTCATACTTACACATGCATGGCTTAATCTTTGAGACAAGCATATGACTACTGGCAGGATCAACCAGGTAGCACATCATCAACGCAACAATGATCTTTCCCATCACAACCATGCATATATGGAGGGAGGGAAAAGAATTAGAGTTGCAGGAAGGATGAAGGTGCGATCACCTCAATAAATCGAAAAGGTGGCGCGTGACAGACCCGACCCTAAGAGCCACATATGACAAGACCCTTTGTCCACCACCGCGATGAATGCCATGGGCTCTCAAGGCGAGGATGGAAGGGTCTCATTCCACAGGGCAGTCTCCATGCCACAAAAATGGGCAAAGAGGCTAATTCGTGACACATCAGCAGATGTTAATATCGACAACGAAAGGGATTCCCGTCATAAGAAATCGCCACAATCGATCTCCAAAGTAATATGAGGAGTGAGGAATTGAAAGGACTACCATATAGATAGTTGGCCACATGAAGGTGACCACCAATCAATAAAAGTAGAGTCCATGAAATTTCATGCGCTGCATATGAGTCTCCATCTAAGCACATCACCAAGCCCAAAGGCACTGCCCGAAAATAGAGATCAAGAAATCTCCATCATCAAGCGAACCAAAGGGTCATGATAACGATGTGGATGGCGAGCTCCCATGAGGCACATAGATTTTGTCAGAGCGAGAAGAAACTCCATGTGGGATGTCAAGCAGACCAAAACTTTGAAGAGTGCAGTCGATTCATATGCCTCATGAAGCTCCTTCGACTATGTCCAAAAAATTCATTCAATTCGCAACACAATGACATAACATGAATGAAGAATACAGATCCTAAGATTACGAGCATTGTCTCCCTTACATGCATGTCTAGCACCAAAACAGCAGCCCTACTCCCCAGTTCAGCTCATCTCTAATAGACAGATAGGGCAAAATGCACATTTCAGCCCCCGAAAGTTCCAAAAATCCCAAAAAGCTTACTTTTTATGGGAGACCATATGCCCAAATGGAGGCCACCAAATGCACCCGTGAGCACCGCTGGAAGGTTTTAGAGGTTCCAGCCTCAAAAAATGCCAAAACATGGCCAATTTTGAGGAGTTAAATGCACATGGCACTGCCATTAGGCGCATGAGACATTGGCACCTGACATGGAGGGCAGGAACGGCGCATGTCCTGAGTCGAATGAGCAGTGTGTCGAAGCTGGTGTGCGAGCATGACAACTGGCGAGGGCCGTGCCGCAGCGCCATCACCATGCGCGTGCGGCGCCGCTGGCAAAGCCAGCGGCCCCGCCAATCGTGGAACGCTGCCCCCATGAACATCGCGGGGTGTAAGACGCCACATGCCTGGCAGTGCAGCCGGGGCATGGGGGGCGGCGCAGCCGGCGCCTGAGTAGCGGAGGATGGTAGCGTTGAGATGGTCTTCTTTTTCTGACCATGAGATCATCAGCATGGCACTCGACTTGATGATGAATGAGTTCATCAAAGATTTGATTCATTTCTGGTATGTAGCCCGATATTTTTAAGGCTGAATGACATGACCTTATATTAATAGTTCTTGATCTGGGTTCTAAAGCAGTGTTTCTTTCATCTTTAGTGGTCATCTTTATTTATTTATATTCAGATGATCCATTCATGAAGACTGCATGAGATGAAGCAATGTCCACCATCAGCTCTAGGATTGCTTGTGGAAATTCATCTTTTGGACATGCCTTATTAAATCCCTAAAATTGAAGCATATGTGAATTTGGCCATTTTTTTTCTTAGCTGGGATGATACTGGCTAACCAGGTAGGGTATTTTTCTTCCTGAATGAAGCTAGTATCAATCAATTTCTTGACATCATAAATGACTTATTGTTCTATGTCTAATCTCATGCATCTGAAGCTTGCTTCATAGGGTTAACAGTAGGCTTTATTGCTAGTTTATGGACCACAACATGAGGAGCTAATCTAGTCATCTCTTCATAACTCCATGCAAAGCAGTTCTCAAACTCAATCAATAGCCTAACTAAGTCATTTGTTTCAATTTCATTCAAAGAATGATGTATGTCTTCTTGAGTTCCTAGGTTGATTTCCTTGAGCGTCGATGGTTGACTTGATCTCTTCTTTGAACTTTGGTGGTGTCATTGACCTCAAAATTATCTAAATCATCTAAAGTTTCTAAGCACAACTCATATGAGTTAATGTGATTTGAAAAGAACATTAGATTTCAAATGATTGGTGGTGACTAAGTAGTAATCACCATCGATTGGACCCATTATAGCAAATCTAGTGATCTTGATTAAGAGCATTTGCATATGTTCATCCATATTCTTTTGAAGTAGTCTGACCTATGCTTTGACCAAGTACTCTTTCAAGTCGAAGAGATCACGGGGGCCCGGCGGCAAGCGGCGGCCGCGGGCGCACGATGTCGGAGGCCCGTGTTGAGTTATGCGCGCACATCAACACCGGAGGCCCATCATGTCGGCATCACGTAGACTCACAGACACCCCATGGGCATGCGGCGGTGCCGCGTGAGATGATGGGATGCTATGCTCACGTCCATAACTCGTGTGATGCGTGGCTCACGTGGTGTGTGGCTCACGGCTCGCATGGCACGTGCCTCGCGGCTAGCGGCACTTGGCTCTTTGGGCGCTTGGGCACTAGGCGCGATGCGTGCGTGCAAGCATCTTGATTTTTATATAAGCACATGGCCCACCGCGTCGATTGCCGACCCAATGCCCACGGTCCACGCCGCCGTCAATTGCAACCTATCCGCATCTCCGTCACCCTGGCTACGACGCCTTCCACATGAGCACATCCACGATCGCTCGCTTGACCGTCGATGTTGGGCGTCCACACCCCATGCCCCATCCCTCAGTATTCTTGTCGGCCATGGGCTCGACATATTGCACATGCCCCCCGGATGGTTCATTCTTCACGACCATCGGGCGTGCCACACCCAAATTTTTTGCATCACCTTTGGGTCATTTAATCAGGCACGAGTGCCCGAATTTATGGAATTTCTCTCAGGTTGTGTTTCTCGGGCATGTTGCAAAATTTATCGGTCGCGTTAGATTTCCACCGGACGTTATTTTTCTTTGGCATACCGCGTATCAGGTGCGATCAGCATCGGACAAGCGATGATGCACGATTCAAGAATATAGGCTCGGGCATTAGCACATGTCAGGACATGCTCATGACATGGCCATTGGCACGGCCGTCCCACATAGCGGCGTGCCTCCTCCGCCTGAGGGGAGGCTATCGAGCCGGTCATCCCTAATAGACGGGCCCCCAAAACACTACTTTTGGTACAAAAGCACTGCCTGAAAATAGAGATCAAGTAATTTCCATCATCAAGCGAACCAAAGGGTCATGATAATGAATGTACATTTTGCTCCTGCGAGGCACGTACATTCACATCAGAGCACGAAGAAGCTCCATGTGGGATGCCAAGCTGGCCAATACTCCGAAGAGTGTTATCAATTCGTATGCCACATGAAGCCCTTCCTTTCACTATGCACAAATAATTCATTCGATTTGCAACACGATGACATAATATTAAGGAAGCATGCAGATCTAAAGATCATGAGCATTGTCTTCCATACATGCATGTCTGACAGCAAAATAGTGAACCTGCTGCCTAGTTCAGCTCATCTCTAATAGACAGGCTGGGCAAAATGCATATTTCAGCCCTCGAAAGTTCTAGAAAGCCCAAAAAGCTTACTTTTTATGGGCCTCCATATGCCCAAATGGAGGCCGCTAAATGCACCCGTGAGCACCGCTGGGAGGTTTTAGGAGGTTCCAACCTCAAAAAAGGCCAAAATAAGGCCAATTTTGAGGAGTTAAATGCACATGGGCACAACACCTGCCAGTAGGCACTCACAGCGAGACCATGGGAGGGCACGCCGGTGCCCGAGGGGTGTGGGTGTGCCTCGGAGGCCAGCGGCGTGCCACCATGAGGAGGATGGTGGGTGCATCACCTGAGGCAGGGCCGATGCCAGGAGGCCCGCTGCACCAATGTCACCGCCCCTGCCCCAAGTCCTTGCCCGGTCGCGCCGTCGGTCGCCCGCCGCGGCCATCACCTTCCGCGTATGTCCGCTAACGCGTCCGCGATGCTTTGCTCATTGCCGATGCTTGTCCAGCGGCGATCGCAATCTTTATCTGACACATGCATCCTCCATATTCCCACCGGGCCGTGGCTGTCGGCCAATCGCATCGGCCCCCCGGACGAGCGTCCTTCACGAACATCGGGCTCGCCGCGCCCAAATTTTTTACATCACCTTCGGGTCATTTCTTTGGGCGTGCGAGCACTCGAATACTTTGAATATCTCTCGGGTAGTGTTTCTGAGGCACGTCAGGCCCAAATTTATCTGATCGCATGCACTGGATTTCCACAAGGACATTATTTTTCTCGCGCTGCATATCGAAGGCTCGTATGGGTGCACGGTCAGCATCGAACAAGTGATGACATGCGATTCGAGAATATAGGCGTGGGTGCCAAAGAATGTCAGGACATGCTCACGACGTGGCCATCAGCACGCCCATCCCGGCATGCATGACATGCCTCCGCATGAAGGCAGAGGGGCAGTCAGGCCGGTAGTTCCAGAATCCTCAAAAAATATACTTTTTCACGGGCACACTTTTTGTGGCGGCAGGGTGCCCGCACACGTGCGGCGGCCGCCCCGGGAATTTTTTGGGTCAAATGTGCTCAAATCCCCCCCATGGACATTATTTTTCTCACGCAGCATACCGAAGGCTCGTATGGGTGCACGGACAGCATCAGACAAGTGGTGATGTGTGTTTTTAGAAAGTAAATGCGAGCACTAGCATGGCGTCGACCGACACCAGCGCATGTCAGGACATGCTCACGATGCGGCCATTAGCACGCTCATCCCCTACACGGTGTGCCTCCACACGAAGGTGCGGCTGTTAGGTCGGGTCACTCCCTAATAGACGGGCCACCCAAAATGCAGTTGTTGGCCCCCGGTAGTTCTAGAATCGCCAAAAAGCTTACTTTTTCATGGGCATGCATTCAGTGCGGCGCCCACGCGTCGCGTTGCACCATCTCGGTCTCTCGAACACCGTCCCCGAAGGGATTGGGGATGAATCTGCATGACATAGGCGGGATCTCGGTGGATCAGCAAGGCCACTCACGCCCGCGCCTTCCACGTGAATTTAAGTCATCGCAAGGATTCTACCGTCGTCCATTCGCATTTGGGCATCGGTGACATCTTAGTCTGGCGGAATTCCACCGTCCGTGCCTGGGCTAAAGCCCCTACCTGGTCGGCGGGACGAGCTCGGCGCCTAATTTTACCTGGATTGACTTAGAGGCATTCATTCATAATCACGCATCGGTAACTTCGCCACTTTTCAACCAAGCGATGACCAATTATGTGAATCAATGGTTTCTCGTACTAGGGTGAATTACTATCGCATGATCATCGGTAGGGTAAAACCTATCTCACGGAACCCGACTCCGCGTTCCCTATTGGTGGGTGAACAATCCAACACTTGGTGAATTCTGCTTCACAATGATAGGAAGAGCCGACATCGAAGGATCAAAAAGCAACGTCGCTATGAACGCTTGGCTGCCACAAGCCAGTTATCCCTGTGGTAACTTTTCTGACACCTCTAGCTTCAAATTCCGAACGACTAAAGGATCGATAGGCCACGCTTTCACGGTTCGTATTCGCACTGGAAATCAGAATCAAACAAGCTTTTACCCTTTTGTTACACATGAGATTTCTGTTCTCATTGAGCTCATCTTAGGACACCTACGTTATCTTTTAACAGATGTCGCCCAAACTCTCCACGACAATGTCTTCGCCGATCGAGGAGAGACTTAAAAAAAAAGGAGGGGCGCCCGCCTCTGTCTCACAGAATAAGTAAAATAGCGTTAAAAGTATTGGTATTTTACCTGCGCTGGCGAGCTAGCTCCCACTTATCCTACACCTCTCAAGTCATTTCACAAAGTTAGAATAGAGTCAAGCTCAAGGTCTTCTTTCCAATTCCAAGCCCATTCCCTTGTGGTTTTGTTGGATAGTAGGACGTTAGAATTTGTTAATCCATTCATGCATCACTAATTAGATGATGAGGCATTTGGGTACCTTAAGAGAGTCATAGTTACTCCCGCCATTTACCCATGCTTGGTTGAATTTCTTCACTTTGAAATTCAGAACACTGGGCAGAAATCACATTGCGTGAGCATCCACTGGGACCATCGCAATGCTTTATTTTAATTAAACAGTCGGATTCCCCTTGATCGTGCAGTTCGGTTGGTTGTTTGACACGAAGGCCCGTGGAGTTCTTAATCCGTCCCCGCATGCGGCGACCCTCTCGCCCACGGCGATTTCAGCAGTCGATGGATTGATGGGACCCCATGCCCAGCCCAATCCTTTTCTTGAAGTTATGGATCCAATTTACTGACTTCCCTTGCCTACATTGCTCCATTGACCAGAGGATGTTCACCTTGGAGACCTAATGTGATTATGAGTACGACCAGCCATGGACGACACTCGGCCCTCTAGATTTTAATGGGTCTTCAGGGGCACACTGGACACCGCACAATGTGCGGCGCTCTTCCAGCCATTGGACCCTACCTCTAGCTGAGCCATTTCCAAGGCCGGCAGGCTATTAAGCAAAAAAGATAAATCTTCTTGAGGCCCTTACCGGGGTCTTCAGATTACCAAGTGTCGCTGTCAGTCTCCACATCCTGTCTCGGGAATTTTAACCCGACTCCCTTTCGAAGCTCACGTGAAGTGGCGCTCTCTGACGGGCCTCCCCCATCTCTTAGGATCGGCTAACCCATGTGCTAGTGCCATTCACATGGAACCTTTCCCCCCTTCGGCCTTGAAAGCACTCATTTGAATATTTTTACTACCACCAAGATCCGCAGACGAGCTCTCCACGGGCTGTTGTTTCGGTGGCTTGCACCCTCTACTCATCCGGTTTCGTCACCCAATGGTGGTTTGGGTCGCAGCAGTTCCATCCATTTTCGAGGCTAGTTGATTCGACAGATGAGTTGTTACACACTCCTTAGCGTATTTTGACTTCCATGACCACCGTCCTGCTGTCTTAATCGACCAACACCCTTTGTGGGTTTTGGGGAGTAACCCGCCTTAGGTTCATCCCACGCCATTCGCTTCACCAAAATGGCCCCTTGGAGCCCTCGATTAGTAGCGGCTCAGCCAGCGGCCTAGCCATCCTAGCTATTTAAACTTTGAGAATAGGTCGAGGGCATTGTGCCCCTGATGCCTCTAATCATTGGCTTTACTTGATAGAACTTTGTCCGGGGCTCCAGCTATCTTGAGGTAAACCGGAGGAACCGGTAGATGGTTGATTAGTCTTTGCCCAGTCGGATGAATGATTTTCATGTTAGTATCATTGCAGGCCTCCACCAGAGTTTCCTCACAGCCGCCCTTCGAGGCATAGTTCACCATCTTTGGTCCCGACCGCATACTCTACTCGAACCCTTCACGGATGATTTGATTGGTCAGCGGTGCACCCAGAGAGGATCCGTGCGCCGCTTCCTTGTGCCCCACGCACACCCATCATCGCCGCATGTCAGGGTCCTTGGTCCGTGATTCAAGACGGGTCGAATGGGGAGCACACGGCCCATCATGACGGGTGAGCGGGAGCCCCGCAGGGCTCGCCTGGATGGTGCATGCCAAGCTCATCGGTTGCACCGATGGTGTCTCCTCGGTCGATGCGGGCTCCTACCGGAAGGCTGCGGATCACACCTGGTGGCGGCGACGGTAGGGGCCATTCCGTTTGGTGAAGCATCAGGCCCCCATCCACTTCCCTTTCGATAATTTCAAGCACTCTTTGACTCTCTTTTCAAAGTCCTTTTCATCTTTCCCTCACAGTACTTGTTTGTTATCGGTCTCTCACATGTATTTAGCTGTGGAAGGATTTTATCACCCAATTAGGGATGCATTCCCAAACAACCTAACTCGCTGATAGTGCCTTGTGTTGCGGTAGTGTTCAGGATGAACGGGGCTCTCACCCTCCCGGTGCCCCTTTCCAGGGAACTTGGGGCCCGGTCGTCTTTGAGGGGCAGCATCAATTCAATTACTGGGGGAATCCTCGTAAGTTTCTTCTCCTCCGCTTATTGATATGCTTAAACTCAGCGGGTGGCCTCAACCATCCTAGGATTGCATTCCAAGCATGTGGTCGGCGTGTGGGTCGGGGATCACCAGGGAACCATCATTCTCTCGCTCAGCGAGACAGCGGGCTATGCTCACGACTTTCACCCACCCTCATTACTGCGGCCGTGAGACAATGATCTCGAGCCTCGCCAGAGAAGACGCGAAGAACCACCCTGCGTTCGTGCCTCGATCGACATGCACCCATCAGGGGGACAGAGTTGGCATGGAGCAACACGATGCTTGAAGCACAGGAGGACATGCCCTCGGCTGGTTGGCCTCAGGCGTAACTTGAGTTCAAAGACTCGATGGTTCATGAGATTCTACAATTCGCACCACATATCGCATATTGATGCGCTCTACCTCGATGCGATAGCCAAGATATCCATTGTCGAGAGTCATGTCCATCCGCATGGAGCACGATGGCACTCCACGCCACCGAGCCTGATGCGGGGCCCATGCCTTTCAATTTTCCCTTGGTGCGGTGCTGTGTCGATTTGTGTTTCATCCATCCCGTGCCCGCACCCCTCCCTGGGGGGGGCGAGGTGGCGGGGCGTCATCTGCGGTGTCAGCGCCTCTCTTCATGAGTTCTCTGAATTGCTCGATGTGTTTCGGTCTCGACAATGATCCTTTCACAGGATTACCTACGGAAACCTTGTTATGACTTCTCCTTCCTCTAAATGATAAGGTTATATGGACTTCTCGCTGAGTCACGGGCGGCAGATTGCCCATGTTGCAGTGATTCGAACACTTCACCAGACCATTCAATCAGCAGGAGCGACGAGCGGTGTGTACAAAGGGCAGGGACATAGTCAACGTGAGCTGATGACTCACGCTTACTAGCAATTCCTCATCGATAACTAACAATTGCAATGATATATCCCCTTCACGATGAAATTTTTGAAAGATTACCTGGGCCTGTCGGCCAAGGCTATATACTCATTGAATACATCAGTGTAGTGCATGTGCGACCCAGAACATCTAAGGGCATCACAGACCCGTTATTGCCTCAAACTTTCGAGGCCTAAATGACCATAGTCCCTCTAAGAAGCTGGCCGCGGAGGTTGAACTCCGCATAGATAGTTAGCAGGTTGAGGTCTCGTTTGTTAATAGAATTAACCAGACAAATTGCTCCACGAACTAAGAATGACCATGCACCACCACCCATAGAATCAAGAAAGAGCTCTCAATCTGTCAATCCTTACTATGTCTGGACCTGGTAAGTTTCCCTGTGTTGAGTCAAATTATGCCACAGGCTCCACACCTGGTGGTTCCCTTCCGTCAATTCCTTATTGCTGCTTCCATTCTTAGCTCCATCACACATTCTACCTCTTTTCCTTTCCAGAAGCAATGGGACATCACCCAGCCCTATGGGTGATCAAACCTACATTGTGGTGTCCTACCCTCGGTTGGATCAAGGCAGATCAAACCTACATTGTGGTGTCCTACCCTCCTGGTTGGATCAAGGCAAATGTGGATGGCTCCTTGCTTTCTAATGGGTCGGCTGGTGTTGCTATAATCTTACGGGATGAGAATGGCAACTTCATCAAAGCCATGGGTCATTGCTTCCAACATTGGGACAGCACTACTATGGAATTAGCGGCCATGCTCTACACCCAACACATCATTGAGCCTTGGATGACAGAGTACAAAGGCATTGTCATTGAAGGAGACAACATAGGGGTGGTGGACCACCTCAAGCTCTCTCTTCACAATGAGATATGGCAGAACCAACTCCCTCACGCTCCAGACATCAGCTTTCTGAAGAACTTCCACCAGGTCATTTTTACTTACACACAAAGATCTAACAATAGCTTAGCTGATTTTTGTGCGAATGTTGCTACTACTTTTGATTTTGTTTGGCATAGCTCAGATAACCACACTATTCCTCCATAGTTTTGTGCTTTTGGAGGAGGATAGGAAACATCTTTGTTAGTAGCTAGTTTTTCTTTCTTTTGCAACTTTATAACTTGTAATCAGTCTTTTTTTATCAATGCAAATGCATCTTTTCAAGGAACCCAAAACTTTGAGGCTCTTTCTCTTCTTTTTCTCTCTCTCTTATTTTCTAGTGAGAGAAGCTTTGTATCTTGGGGGGGGTGACCAAGGGTCACCTCACTCAGGAGGAGTGGGGTGGTGGTGGAAGCAAGGAGGGTGGCACAGGTGGTGGTGCCTTGGATGTGAGGGCAGCAAACATGAAGGTGGTGAGTGGTGGTTCGGCCAGGCGGAAGCCAAGGGAGCTCAAGGGGAGACACACGGCTCCAAAGGGGATGATGGAGATGAGGGACAGTAAGGAGAAGATGGCAACAAGTTCTCCAATAGGGCAGCTCTTGGTTCGGTTTCAACAGCAATGGAGGTAGGCCAGATGGAACTTGACTCTACTGGTTGCGGACGCGAAAGAAGGCTGGAGTGCAAGCTCATGTAGCTAGAGGAAGGGTGGTTCACAGCCGGGCCAAAAGAAGCAAACAGTATGGAGCAGTACCCATGGCCTTGACTCCTCCCAGCTGGTTCATGGGTGGAACCGCAGCGGTGGGGTGCACATCACGGTGAAATGGAATTGGATTCCAATGAAATGATTGAGCTCGAGTCGAGCATTTACGTGCGGTGGCTGGACTATGGAGATGGACTCGATGGCAATTGCAATGCAATCGGGAGTGGAATTGCGGGTGCGGCAACTCCCTCGGCTTCGACTGCTCAAACCGAGCGCCTCCTTCCATTCTGACCGGCAGAGCGCGATGAAGTGAAGATGGCGCATTACCAATGGGTAGCGTCGTGCGAAGGCGATTGGCGAAGGCAAACTGAATCAAAATGATGAATTCAAACCCATTCCAGGATCGATTGAGCGGCCATCAGTATGTCCAAACAATCTCCCTTCAATGGGCGAGTGGCTCTCGGGCATTGGGCAAGGCATCTCTTGATTTGAGATGGCGACACCACGGTAGATAAATGCGTGGATGTGAACTACAGGTACACCATGCCGACCTTCCACATTTCTGGAAGGGGTACGACACCCTATCATTGATTGCATGAATCGAGAGATGCACACAACATTTGTAGAAATGCCTCGAGATGGCCAAGGGAAAATGAAAATCATTGTTGGGGTGAGTCCAGTGGGGGACATTGAATACCCACCTCCCATCCTCAGGAAACCACAACAAGGCAATCTAACACAAGTAAAATGACACACACGCCAAACAACCCTTGGAGGAAGCTGCCGGTTGTCCCTCTTGCCAAAATTCAGTTTGATAAAATTAAAGACAGAAGGTGTGGGAGTTACTTGATGCTAACTCTATGCAATCAATATCCAAAGCTTGAAGGCTAGTTTGGAAATCTTGGCAAAATACTCCCCTTTTATTTCTTAAACAATGACCTAAGAGAAAATGGAGTAAATGGGAGATTTCAACTTAGTTTTAGTTCGGTGATTGCTTTCTATGCATCTTCCAATCAATTGAGGCTGAGATGTGAATGGACCATGGTTCATTGCGAAATGTCATAACTATGGACAAATGGAGTCCAACCTTTCTCTGACTCATTGCGGCTTCACTTCTCCCATTTGGATGAGATTACCTAGCCTACCACTCATCTATTGGGATAGTAAATAACTTGGCGAATAGCTTCCTATGTTGGTGAGCTATGTGGATGGACAATCAAACAAGCAAATGGGGACAAAGTCTTTATGCGGGTATGTGTCAAAGTGGACCTCTCAAAAGTCTTCCACGGAATGGATCAATGGAGTCAATGGCGCTTCTTTCAAAAGTGGAGTATGAAGGTATTGCAACTTTGTTTCAAATGCGGAAGGTTGGACACAAAATTGAGTGTGTCGACAAGACTCACTCAACTCCTTGTGCAACAACATTAAGAACACTCCTCCTCCTCCTCAAGAAACCACCCAACCAAGTTCTTGAAACCACCCAACCACCTCATAAAGTGCAGCAAATTTTCAGCACTTTAACAAATCCTACACTCACAAGGGGTAGCTCAGTAGACCACTCAAACATGCATCAAGCCATTCGGCCCGGACATCTGGAAATGCACTAAGCGCAAATACCAAAAGGAAAAATGGGACAATGCCAATATAATGAAGAAGGTAGGGACCTATGGGCCATGGACCTTAGTATCAAGGAAGCCAAGACCCTCCAAACACAAGCGACAACCACAACAACAAGGGAGTCACCACTAGCAGCATAAGACAGAAAATCACGAAAATAGATTCGGCACCAAATCTTTGAGGCTAGAAGGAGAGGATAACAGTGTGACCAATGACAAAACATGGATAAAGGGAAGGCCACCTCCAACAACCTACACATTCCTTCCAGGATTAAAGAAACACATGAAGACCGAATTTGTTCAAAAATAAAAATGCAAAAACTGGACAGACTCGGATATCCAAGGCACACTTCAATAGAGAATTGGGTCAATTGGGCCCCATAAAAGCAGTTCCTCGAAAATGCAAGAAAAGTGAATTCCATATTGACATTGGGGCGAACTCCTCCCATGATGTCTACCCATGACTTCCATCATAATGTGGAATTGTGGGGTCCAAAAAAAAACCGCGGCCACTTTCTCAACAAATTCTTGTAGAGCATCATGCTCTTTTCATTGGCCTTATAGAAACTAAAGTGACAGACATCACTAGAAGGGAGATTGATCAAATAGTGAGGCGCAACTAGAGTTTTTTACAACAACCTGCTGTAGGAAAATCTGGAGGCATCCTTGCTCTTTGGAGAAATGACTTAATTACTTTCTCTCCTCTCACGCAAAATGAACAATGCATTGTGGGAGACATCTGTGCAGATAAAGCTATATGGAGGGTGACCATCTATGCTAACAAAGACTACCACATTAGGCGAAAACTTTGGGACACCTTAACTCCATTTCTGAATACCGGCTTGCCATCCATTGTTGGGGGAGATTTTAACTGCATTTATGAGGCCAAAGACAAAAAAGGGGGGAAGCCTTTCAAAAGCTCACCGGCGTCAAATGAGATGATGGAATTCCTCACCAATGGGGACTTACATGAGCTGAATTTTACCGGTCCAAGATTCACATGGACCAACAACAAAGATAAAAATAGTCGAATATGGGTGTGCCGCTTTCCTCATCATATCCAACCTCCTCCCTTTGCACAAACTAAACACCTTTCAAGGATTGCATCGATCATTGCCCAATTGTTCTCAAATCAAGTCTAAGGAGATGTGGAAATCATAGCTGGCTGAAATTTGAAGACACTTGGCTCTCATATCCTATGGCTTGGAAACTAGTGTGGAAATGTTGGCAAGGTAACTATGAAGGGTCGGGGCTGAAAACTTGGGGAAAATGCAGCACACTAAGGAACTATTCCACTTTGGAGCAAAATAAGCTCAAAGATTTGAGTAAGCAAAGGGACTCCCCTACGGAGGAAATTGCAACTCTGGTGGTGATTGCTCTCCATGGGGATGAGCAAGAAAGAGACCTCCAACTCAAGGAAAATGAGCTGAACTCTACCCTGGCCCATTTATCTTGTTGGTGGTGGCAAAGAGCTAAAGTCAGGTGGGCTGAAGAGGGGGATGCCAACACACATTACTTTCACACTGTTGCAACTGCTAGAAAGAGGTCAAATAGAATCAACACCCTCAAACTTGAAGATGGCCAACTGGAAGACCCATCCTCATACAAGCATTTATGAGCTTTTTTTTGGTGGAAGTGGAGTGCACATCCCATTACTACTAACAATTGGCCTTTTTGAAATCAACACCATCCCATCTCAGTTATGATCTTTTGGAATCTGAGATATCAATCTGAAATATGGGCGATCAAATCGATGGGTACTAATCGTGCCAGGATTGATGGTATCACCACATATACAAGCATTTTGGAGGATCATTGGCCAAGATGTTGTGGCGTCAAGAATTTTTTGATAGTGGAACCATGATTCCTCAATGGAAGGAAACCTTGGTAATTCTCTTGCCCAAGTCCTCCAATGCTGATTATCCTTCAAAATCTGAGACCCATAAGCCTATGAACCTTTACAAAGTCATAGCAAAATCCTGTGTGAAAAAATATTCTACCAAATATCATTTAGAGAGCGGGGTGCCTTTGTGCTACTAGATCTCTCCCTTGCTGGCCCAAGAAATCATTAACAAATTCCAACACTCCACCTCTAAGGAGGGATTCATGGCCATTAAAATCGACATGGAGCAAGCATATGATAAAATGAGTGGGAAAGCCTTAACTATAATCCTACATAATTTGGGTTACCCATGAAGTTCATTGGATTCTCCGCATTTCTCACCTTCCTTCTCCCTCTTTGTTAAATGGGCAAGAACTGAATGGATACAAGCTAGTTGTGGTTCCAAGGGTGCCGTTATCTCCCTACCTTTTATCCTTTTCGCGCTTTCTTATCTCAACATGGGGCTAAATTTGGTGTGCCTATCGCTAGAGGGGCACATATCACATTCTCTGATGACATTTTATTCACCACAAAGCTTCCATTGCCCATGCAAGGGTGTCACCCAAATTGGACAAATTGCAAGTGGAGTGTATCAATTCCACCAAAGCATTTGTTTTCAAGGCCATACGGATGGAAGGTACCAATCACTAGGCTCACTGGATTCAGACGAGTTGAGGAGCTTGATTACTTAGGCATTAAACTTGCCATGAGAAAATTAAACAAAGTGGACTTTCAACAGCTACTACAAAAGGCAAGAGGCAAAATCAGTTCATGGGGTGTTAGACACCTTTCAATGGCGGGTCATCTTACACTTATACAGACATCCTTACTTTGCATCTCTATGTACCAAACAACCCACACTGAAATCCCCAAGGGAATCACCAAAGAGATTGAGAAGCTTGCTAGGAACTTCCTTTGGCAAGGAAATAACAACCAGCATTCAATACACTATGTTCCTTGGGACAAAATCTGCATGCCTACCAACAAAGGTGGCCTTGGCTTACACATGGCGAAGGCTGGAATGGCCCCTAAGGGCTAGAATGGCTTGGGAATTCCTCTCTAAACTGATATCTTGCTCCACAAATGCTTGGAGAAGTATGGGCTGAACCCATGGCTAAGGGAACCCAAAGCGGGGGACTCCAATTCTTGGAAAATTATCCAGGGATGGTGCACAACCAAATCTGAAATGGAAGATTAGCAATGGTAAAGAGGTGGACTTCTAAACTCTACTTGGATTTCAGACCTTCCTCTTTCCAAATGGCCTACCTTCTCAACATGGAGTGCATGGAGGATGGAAGGTAAAAACGATTGCTGAAAATAGAAGATGGAATCATTAAAATCTGCATACCATATTTGGTGGGACCTTCTGAACTCATCTCCGCATTCCCATGGAGGAGACACCAAAATGACATCCAGCTCATCAAGGCACCCATGGGGACAACTCTCACTTCCATATTATATAAAATCTATTTTGCTGAAATTTATTGGCCATATAGCATGCAATTTGAAACTCCCACAGGAAAAGTTGTTGGTGGCTGCTCATCAAAGGCTCTTTGCCAACTAACACTTGGCTTGCCCATTGGTTTTGACACCACCCTTGCCCATGGGGGTGTAATCGAGAAGAAGGCGCGAACACATTCTGTCCAATATTCCATCACACACAACATAATCAATTTGGCTAAATGGGGTTTCAATCCCATTTTCAACAAGGTTTACTCCAAGCCCTCAGTGCCGTGACAACTTGTGTTGGGCTAGAATGTATTGTGCTATTATTTACCAGTTTGGAGAACCATGCCAAGACTCCAGCCAAAGCTATGGTACACCGAGGATTATTGCTGCTTCCATTCTTAGCTCCATCACACATTCTTCCTCTTTTCCTTTCCAGAAGCAATGGGACATCACCCAGCCCTATGGGATGATCAAACCTACATTGTGGTGTCCTCCCCCTCCTGGTTGGATCAAGGCAAATGTGGATGGCTCCTTACTAATGGGTGGTATTTGCGTGATCTTAGGGATGAGAATGGCAACTTCATCAAAGCCATGGGTCATTGCTTCCAACATTGGGATAGCATTATGGAATTAGTGGCCATGCTCTACCAACACATCATTGAGCCTTGGATGACAGTACAAAGGCATTGTCATTGAAGGAGACAACATAGGGTGGTGGACCACCTCAAGCTCTCTCTTCAATGAGATATGGCGAACCAACTCCCTCGCTCGGACATCGACTTTAGAACTTCCACCGGGTCATTTTACTTACACACAAAGATCAAATAATAGCTTAGCTGTTTTGTGTGAATGTTTATACTACTTTTGATTTTGTTTGGCATAGCTCAGATAACCACACTATTCCTCCGCAATTTTTTGTGCTTTTGGAGGATAGGAAACATGTTGTTAGTAGCTAGTTTTTGCTTTCTTTTGCACTTTTATAACTTGTAATGTCAGGTATTTTCATTATCAATGCAAATGCATCTTTCAAGGAACCCAAAAACATTGAGGTTCTTTCATTTCTCTTCTTTTCTTCTCTCTCTTGTTCTCTGGTGAGAAGCTCTTATCTTGGGTGACAGGTCACCCTCAAGGAGTGGGGGGTGGTGGAAGCAAGAAGAGGGCCGACAAGGTGGTGGTGCCTTGGATGTGAGAGCAAACATGAAAGGTGGTCTTGTGGTGGTTGGCAGAGAAGGAAGGGGAGCTCAAGAGTCCACAGCGACCAGCTCAAGGAGGATGATGGAGATGAGGGCGACAAGGAGAAGATAACAAGCACTCCAATAGGCGCTTTTAGTTGGTTTCAGCGACATGGAGGCGGGCGGATGGAACTTGACTCTCTTGGTTCTGTGACTAGCGGAAGAAGGCGGAGTGCAAGCTCATGCCTAGCTAAGGAAGGGTGGTTCCGGCCAGAAGACCTGCTACAATAAGAAATGGAACAATACCCATGGCCTTCGACTCCTCCCTTGGCATTGGTTCATGGGTGGGAACCGATCAGCAAGCAGGTGGGTGCACATCTGGCGAAATGGAATTGGATTCCAATGAAATAAGCAGTTGACTCACGAGTCGGGTAGCTTCGTCGCGGTGGAGCTGCGGCTATGGAGATGGACTCCATGGAAGCAATCTGTCGGGAGTGGAATTCGGCGGCAACTCCCTGGCCGGCTCAAGCGGCGCCTCCTTCCATTTGACCATGGGCAAGGCAGACGGTGAATGGCGCATTGCAATCAATGGGGTAGGCATCGAGGTGAGACGATTGGCGAAGGAAAGCGAATCAAAATGATGAATTCAAACCCATTCGGGATCGATCGGCGCAATCACGGTATGTCCAAACAATCTCCCTTCAATGGGCAGTGGCTCTGGGCATTGGGCATCTCTTGTGGATTTGAGATGGTCGACACCCTGGTAGATAACAATTGCGTGGATGTGAACTACAAATAGGTACACCATGCCAGCCTTCCACATTTCCGAAGGGGCGGCAAACACCCATATCACGATTGCATGAATCAGATGCACACAAGCCATTTGTAGAAATGCCTGAGGCCAAAGGAAAATGAAAATCAGTTGCTCAGGGGTGAGTCTAGCAAACAGGGGACATTCAGAATACCCACCTCCCATCCTCAGGAAACCACAGCAAGGTAATCTAACACAAGTAAAATGCTTGTAACACTTGCCAAAATTCAGTTTGATGAAATTAAAGACAACAAGGTGTGGAGTTACAATTGATGTTAACCTACATTCTAATATCCAAAAGCTTGAAGCGGCCCCGGTTGGAAAGCTCCTTGGCAAAAGACTCCCTTTTATTAAACAATGACCTTAAGAAAATGGACTAAATGGGGAGATTTCAACTTAGTTTTAGTTACGGCTGATTGCTTTCTATGCATCTTCCAATCAATTGAGCTCGAGATGCTGTGCTCCAGAATGGACCCTGGTTCATTGAAGGAAATGTCATAGTTATGGACAAATGGAGCCCAACTTTCTCTCCGGACACATTGCACTGCTTCACTTCTCCTATTTGGATGAGATTACCTAGCCTACCACTCATCTATTGGGATAGTAACAACTTGGCCAAAATAGCTTCCTATGTTGGTGAGCCTATGTGGATGGACAATCAAACAAGCAAATGGGGACAAAGTCTTTATGCGGGTATGTGTCAAAGTGGACCTCTCAAATAGTCTTCCACGGAATGGATCAATGGAGTTAATGGCCTTCTTTCAAAAGTGGAGTATGAAGGTATTGCACAACTTTGTTTCAAATGTGGAAGGTTGGCCACAATTGAATGTGTCCACAAGACTCACTCAACTCACTATGTGCACGCAACATGAAGAACACTCCTCCATCCTCCTCAACTCAGCAAACCACCCAACCAACTTCTTCAGTTCAGCAAACCACCCAACCACCTCATAAAGTCAAGCAAATTTTCATCACTTTAACAAATCCTACAGCTCCAGCACAAGGGGTAGCTCTTGCCGACCACTCAAACATCATCAGAATTTTCAAAATTGACACACTACAGAATCTGCACTATGGCGTGTAATACCAAAGGAAAAATGGTCGAATGCCAATATAGCCAATGAAGAAGGCATGGACCTATGGGCCATGGACCTTATCCAAGAGGAAGCCAAGACCCTCCAAACCGAGCACAACCACACAACAAGGGAGTCACCAAACAAATCTGCAGGAGCGACAATAGAAAATGCAGAATGAAAATAGACTCGGCACCCAAATCGAGGCTAGAAGGGAGGATAAGGAGTGTGACCAACAACAACAAAACATGGATAAAGGGTACCTCCAACAACTTACACATTCCTTCCAGCCGCTAAAGAAACATGAAGACCTCAATTTGTTCAAAAATAGAAATGCAAAACCGGAGAGACCTGGATATCCAAGGCACACTTCAATAGAGAATTCACCAATCTATAAAAGCCTCTAAATGCAAGAAAAGTGAATTCCATATTGACATTGGGAACTCCTCCCATGATGTCTACCCATGACTTCCATCATAATGTGGAATGGGGTCCAAAAAAGGCCACGCCACTTTCTCCGCAAATTCTTGTAGAGCATCATGCTCTTTTCATTGGCCTTATAGAAACTAAAGTGACATCATCTAGAAGGGAGATTGATCAAATAGTGGGAACCGAGTTTTTACAACAACTGGGAGAACTGAGGCATCCTTGCTCTTTGGAGAAATGACTTAATTACTTTCTCTCCTCTCATGCAAAATGAACAATGCATTGTGGGAGACATACATGATAAAGCTATATGGAGGGTGACCATCTATGCTAAACAAAGACTACCACATTCTGGAGACTTTGGGACACCTTCCTTTGCTAAATAAGCTTGCCATCCATTGTTGGGGAGATTTTAACCGCATTTATGAGGCCAAAGACAAAAAAGGGGAAGCCTTTCAAAAGCTCACATCAAATGAGATGATGGAATTCCTCACCAATGGGGACTTACATGAGCTGAATTTTACCGTCCAAGATTCACATGGACCAACAACAAAGATAAAATAAATAATATGGGTGCGCCTTGATCGCTTCTCATCAACTCCATCGCATCCAACCTACTCCCATTTGCACAAACTAAACACCTTTCAAGGATTGCATCCGATCATTGCCCAATTATTCTACAAATCAACTCTAAGGAGATGTGGAAATCACAACGGTGGTAGAAATTTGAAGACACTTGGCTCTCATATCCTATGGCTTGGAAACTAGTGTGGAAATGTTGGCAAGTAACTATGAAGGGTCCGGCTAAAACTTGGAAAATGCAAATGCACACTAAGGAACCTATTCCACTGGAGCAAAACAAGCTCAAAGATTTGAGTAAGCAAAGGGACTCAAGAGAAATTGCACCACAGTGGCTGATTCTCCATGAGATGAGCAAAGAAAGAGACCTCCAACTCAAGGCAAATGAGCTGAACTCTACCCTGGCCCGTTTATCTTGTTGGTGGTGGCAAAGAGCTAAAGTCGTGGGTGAAGAGGGGATGCACACATTACTTTCACATCAACCGCTAGAAAGAGGTCAAATAGAATCAACACCCTCAAACTTGAAGATGGCCAACTAATGGAAGACCCGATCCTCATACAACAAGCTTTTTTTTCAGCGAAGTGGAGTGCACATCCCATTACTACTAACAATTGGCCTTCGTTTTGAAATCAACACCATCCCATCTCGTGTGATCTTTGGAAGATATCAATGAGGCTGAAATATGGGAGGATCAAATCGATGGGTACTAATCATGCCCCTGATTGATGGTATCACCACATCCTTCTACAAGCATTTTGGAGGATCATTGGCCAAGATGTTGTGGTGTCAAGGAGTTTTTTGATAGTGGAACCATGATTCCTCAATGGAAGGAAACCTTGGTAATTCTCTTGCCCAAGTCCTCCAATGCTGATTGTCCTTCAAAATACAGACCCATAAGCCTATGCAGAACCGCCTACAAAGTCATAGCAAAAATTCTTGTGTGCCGGCTGAAAAATATTCTACCAAATATCATTTCTGAAGAACAGGGTGCCTTTGTGCCTACTAGATCTATCTCCCACCACTGCTAGGCGGCCCAAGAAATTATTAACAAATTCCAACACTCCACCTCTAAGGAGGGATTCATGGCAATTAAAATCGACATGGAGCAAGCATATGATAAAATGAGCTGGGAAACCTTAACTATAATCCTACAACAATTTGGGTTACCCATGAAGTTCCGGAATTGGATTCTCCAGTGCATTTCCTCCTTCCTTTTCCTCTTATTAAATGGGCAAAGAACTGAATGGATACAAGCTAGTTGTGGTCAAGGGTGCCCGTTATCTCCTACCTCTTTATCCTTTGCTCGATCGCTTTCCTTAGCTATAAAGCAACATGCTGAATTTGGTGTGCCTATCGCTAACGGGGAACACGCATATCACACCTTCTTTATGCAGATGACATTTTATTCACCACTAAAGCTTCCATTGCCGATGCAAAGGGTGTCACCCAAATTCTAGAAAACTATTGCAAGTGGACGGGGCAGCGTATCAATTCCACCAAAACTATCATTGTTTTCAGCAAGGCCATACACAGATGGAAGGCCAACCAATCACTACACCGATTCAAACGACTTGAGGAGCTTGATTACTTAGAATTAAACTTGCCATGAGAAAATTAAAAAGTGGACTTTCAGCAGCTACTACAAAAGGCAAGAGGCAAAATCAGCTCAAGGGGTGTTAGACACCTTTCAATGGCGGGTCGTCTTACACTTATACGGACATCCTTACTTTGCATCTCTATGTACCAAGCAACCCACACCGAAATCCCCAAGGGAATCACCAAAGAGATTGAGAAGCTTGCTAGGAACTTCCTTTGGCAAGGAAATAACAACCAGCATTCAATACACTATGTTCCATGGGATAAAATCTGCATGCCTACCAACAAAGGTGGCCTTGGCTTACACATGGCAAAGGAATGGCCCCTAAGGGCTAGAATGGCTTGGGAATTCCTCTCGAAACCTAAAATGCTGCTCCACAAATGCCTAATTGAGAAGTATGGGCTGAACCCATGGCTAAGGGAACCCAAACGGGGACTCCAATCTGGAAAATTATCCAGTGATGGTGCTCACACAACCAAATGAAATGGAAGATTAGCAATGGTAAAGAGGTGGACTTCCTAAACTCTACTTGGATTTTAGACCTTCTTCTTTCTAAATGGCCTACCTATCTCAACATGGAGTGCATGGAGGATTGGAAGGTAGAAAACCTGATTGCTGAATATAGAAGATGGAATCATGAAAATCTGCATACCATATTTGGTCCAGACCTTGCTGAACTCATCTCCAGCATTCCCACTGTGGAGGAGTACCAAAACATCATCCCAGAGCTCATCAAGGCACCCATGGGGACAACTCTCACTTCCATATTATATAAAATCTATTTTGCTGAAATTTCAGATTGGCCATACAAAGATAGAATTTGAAACTCCCACCTAAGAAAAGTTGTTTTGGTGGCTCATCAAAGACTCTTTGCCAACTAACACTTGCTTGCCGGGTTTAACTGACACCACCCTTTGCCCATGGGGGTGTAATCAGGAAGAGACTGCCGAACACATTGCTGTCCAATGTTCCATCACACACAACATAATCCAGAATTTGGCTAAATGGGGCTGTTCAATCCCGTTTTTCAGCAACTTACAGGATTTACTCCAAGCCCTCACTGAGGTACGCAGTGACAACTTGTGTTGGGCTAGAATGTATTGTGCTATTATTTACCAGGTTTGGAGAACCCGTACAGCCAAGACTCACGGCCAAAGCTATGGTACACCGAGGATTATTGCTGCTTCCATTCTTAGCTCGATCACACATTCTACCTCTTTTCCTTTCCAGATGCAATGGGACATCACCCAACCCTATGGGCTGATCAAACCTACATTGTGGTGTCCTCCCCCTCCTGGTTGGATCATGGCAAATGTGGATGGCTCCTTGCTTTCTAATGGGGCCGGTGTTGATGTGATCTTAAGGGATGAGAATGGCAACTTCATCAAAGCCATGGGTCGCTTCCAACATTGGGACAAAGACTCGTGGAATTAGCGGCCATGCTCTACACCCAACACATCATTGAGCCTTGGATGACTGAGTACAAAGGCATTGTCATTGAAGGAGACAACATAGGGGTGGTGGACCACCTCAAGCTCTCTCTTCACAATGAGATATGGCAGAACCAACTCCCTCACGCTCCAGACATCAATTTTCTGAAAAACTTCCACCAGGACATTTTTACTTACACACAAAGATCTAACCATAGCTTAGCTGATTTTTGTGCGAATTTTGCTACTACTTTTGATTTTGTTTGGCATAGCTCAGAAAACCACACTATTCCTCCGCAGTTTTTTGTGCTTTTGGAGGAGGATAGGAAACATGATGTTAGTAGCTAGTTTTTGCTTTCTTTTGCATCTTTTATAACTTGTAATCAGTATTTTCATTATCTATGCAAATGCATCTTTTCAAGGAACCCATAGCTAGTTGAACCCAAAAACTTTGGCCCCGAAACCCAAAAACTTTCGGAGGCTCTTTCATTTCTCTTCTTTTCTTCTCTCTTATTTTTAGTGAGGAAGCTGGCATGGGGTGACCAGGGTCCCCTCACCAGGAGGAGTGGGGGTGGTGGAAGCAAGGAGGGCAGCCGACAAGGTGGTGGTGCCTTGGATGTGAGGCCGACAAACATGAAAGGTGGTGCTAGTGGTGGTTCGGCCAGCAGAGGAAGCTGACCAGGGAGCTCCAAGGGGAGACACGGCAGCCTTGGCTCCGAAGAGGATGATGGAGATGAGGGACAGCAAGGAGAAGATAGCAACAAGCTCTCCAATAGGGCAGCTTTTAGTCAAAGAAGAATGGAGGCAGATAGAACTTGACTCACCGGTTGAGCAGCGGAAGAAGTCGGAGTGCAAGCTCACAAGCTGAGGAAGGGTGGTTCACTAGCAAAGGAGGCACCACGAAGCAATGAGTACCCATGGCCTTTGACTCCCTGGCATTGGTTCACGGGTGGAACCACCCAAGTAGGTGGGTGCACATCCGCAAATGGAATGGATTCCAATGAAACAAGTTCCTCTAATGAAGACCACGCGTGGAACTGCTATGGAGATGGACCCGATGGCAATTACAATGCAATGGAGTGGAATTGCGGCAACTCCCTTGGCTTCGCTGCTCAAACGGCCTCCTTCCATTCCCAGGGCGAGGCCATGAGATAGAAGATGGCGGTATTGCAATCAACAGCTGGGTAGCTGATCGGGCAGAGATGATTGGCAAAGATAAACTGAATCGAAATGATGAATTCAAACCCATTCCAGGATCGATCGAGAGCCTGGCCGCAATCACTGGTATGTCCAAACAATCTCCCTTCAATGGAGCGAGTGGCTCTCGGGCATTCGGGCAAGGCATCTCTTGTGGATTTGAGATGGCCGACACTCTAGTAGATAACAACTGCGTGGATGTGAACTACAAATAGGTACACCATGCCAGCCTTCCACATTTCCTGGAAGGGGCCAAAACTGACACCCATATCACTGATTGCATGAATCCAGAGAGATGCACACAAGCTGTTTGTAGAAATGCCTCAGAAATGGCCGCAAAGGAAAATGAAAATAAGTTGCTCAGGGGTGAGTCCAGCAGACAAGGGACATTCAGAATACCCACCTCCCATCCTCAGGAAATCATAGTAAGGAAATCTAACACAAGTAAAATGACACACACGCCAAACAACCCTTGGAGGAAGCTGCCGGTTGTCCCTCTTGCCAAAATTCAGTTTGATGAAATTAAAGACAACGAAGGTGTGGGAGTTACAATTGATGCTAACTCAATCTCCTTGGCAAAAGACTCCCCTTTTATTTCTTAAACAATGACCTTAAGAGAAAATGGAGTAAATGGGGAGATTTCAACTTAGTTTTAGTTGTGATTGCATTCTATGCATCTTCCAATCAATTGAGGCTCGAGATGCTGTGCTCCAGAATGGACCCTGGTTCATTGCAGGAAATGTCATAGTTATGGACAAATGGAGCCCAACTTTCTCTTCGGACTCATTGCACGGCTTCACTTCTCCTATTTGGATGAGATTACCTAGCCTACCACTCATCTATTGGGATAGCAACAACTTGGCCAGAATAGCTTCCTATGTTGGTGAGCCTATGTGGATGGACAATCAAACAAGTAAATGGGGACAAAGTCTTTATGCCCGAGTATGTGTCAAAGTGGACCTCTCAAATAGTCTTCCACCTAGAATCTGGATCAATGGAGTTAATGGCCGCTTCTTTCAAAAAGTGGAGTATGAAGGTATTGCACAACTTTGTTTCAAATGCGGGAAGGTTTACGACAAAATTGAAGTGTGTCCGGACAAGACTCACTCAACTCACTATGTGCAGCCTAGCAACATGAAGAACACTCCTCCCTCCTCCTCAACTCAAAGAAACCACCCAACCAACTTCTTGCTCAAACCACCCAACCACCTCATAAAGTGCAGCAAATTTTCAGCACTTTAACAAATCAGCCAAAGACAAGGTAGCTCCGACCACTCAAACATCATGCAAGAATTTTCAAGCTATTCGGCAAGCACACCTACGAGAAATCGCACTAAGGCAAAAGAATACCAAAGGAAAATGGTCAGCAATGCCAATATAGCCAATGAAGACCGCAGGACCTATGGGCCATGGACCTTAGTATCCAAGAGGAAGTCAAGACCCTCCAAACCTGAAAGCAGCAACCACAATAACAAGGGAGTCACCACCAACAGCAACAGAAAATGCAGAACAAAAATAGACTCGACACTCAAATGCTGAAGGCTAGAAGGGAGGATAATAGGGTAACTGACCAACAACAGCAAACCATGGATAAAGGGAGGGCCACCTCCAACAACCCTACACATTCCTTCTAGGCCGTTAAAGAAACACATGAAGACCTGAATTTGTTCAAAAATGCAAAATGGACGATCGGATATCCAAGGCACACTTCAATAGAGAATTGGGTCAATTGGGCCCGATAAAAGCGCCTCTAAACGCAAGAAAAGTGAATTCCATATTGACATTGGGGAACTCCTCCCATGATGTCTACCCATGACTTCCATCATAATGTGGATTTGCCGGGGGGTCCAAAAAAAGGCCACGGGCCACTTTCTCCGGCAAATTCTTACAGCGCATCATGCTCTTTTCATTGGCCTTATAGAAACTAAAGTGACAGACATCATTAGAAGGGAGATTGATCAAATAGTGGTGCAACCGAGTTTTTACAACAACTGTAGGAAAATCTGGAGGCATCCTTGCTCTTTGGAGAAATGACTTAATTACTTTCTCTCCTCTCACGCAAAATGAACAATGCATTGTGGGAGACATACAGCTGCCAGATAAAGCTATATGGAGGGTGACCATCTGTTATGCTAACAAAGACTACCACATTCGGCGGAGACTTTGGGACACCTTAACTCCTTTGCTAAATAACGGCTTGCCATCCATTGTTGGGGAGATTTTAACTGCATTTATGAGGCCAAAGACAAAAAAGGGGGGAAGCCTTTCAAAAGCTCACCGACGCCAAATGAGATGATGGAATTCCTCACGATGGGGACTTACATGAGCTGAATTTTACCCCAAGATTCACATGGACCAACAACAAAGATAAAACAAATGAATATGGGTGCTTGATCGCTTCCTCATCAACTCCATCGCATCCAACCTACTCCCATTTGCACAAACTAAACACCTTTCAAGGATTGCATCCGATCATTGCCCAATTGTTCTACAAATCAACTTTAAGGATTGCATACCATATTTGGTCCGGACCTTGCTGAACTCATCTCCAGCATTCCCACTGTGGAGGAGCACCAAAATGACATCCCAGAGCTCATCAAGGCACCCATGGGGACAACTCTCACTTCCATATTATATAAAATCTATTTTGCTGAAATTTCAGATTGGCCATACGGCATGCAAAATTTGAAACTCCCACCTAGGGAAAAGTTGTTTTGGTGGCGGCTCATCAAAGACTCTTTGCCAACTAACACTTGGCTTGCCCGTCGGGGTTTAACTGACACCACCCTTTGCCCATGGGGGTGTAATCAGGAAGAGACTGCCGAAATCATTGCTGTCCAATGTTTCGTCACACATGACATAATCCAAAATTTGGCTAAATGGGGCTATTTAATCCCATTTTTCAGCAACTTACAGGATTTACCCTAAGCCCTCACTGAGGTACGCAGTGATAACTTGTGTAAGGCTAGAATGTATTATGCTATTATTTACCAGGTTTAGAGAACCCGTACAGCCAAGACTCATGGCCAAAGCTATGGTACACCGAGGATTATTGCTGCTTCCATTCTTAGCTCCATCACACATTCTACCTCTTTTCCTTTCTAGAAGTAATGGGACATCACACAGCCCTATGGGCTTATCAAACCTACATTGTGGTGTCCTCCCCCTCCTGGTTGGATCAAGGCAAATGTGGATGGCTCCTTGCTTTCTAATGGGTCTGTTGATGTGATCTTGGGATGAGAATGGCAACTTCATCAAAGCCATGGGTCATTGCTTCCAACATTGGGACAAAGACTACTGTGGAATTACGGCCATGCTCTACACCCAACACATCATTGAGCCTTGGATGATAGAGTACAAAGGCATTGTCATTGAAGGAGACAACATAGGGGTGGTGGACCACCTCAAGCTCTCTCTTCACAATGAGATATGACAAAACTAACTCCCTCATGCTCCAGACATCAGCTTTCTAAAAAACTTCCACCAGGTCATTTTTACTTACACACAAAGATCTAACATTAGCTTAGCTGATTTTTGTGCGAATGTTGCAACTATTTTTGATTTTGTTTGGCATAGCTCAGATAACCACACTATTCCTCCTCAGTTTTTTGTGCTTTTGGAGGAGGATAAGAAATATGTTGTTAGTAGCTAGTTTTTGCTTTCTTTTGCATCTTTTATAACTTGTAATCAGTATTTTCATTATCAATGCAAATGCATCTTTTCAAGGAACCCAAAAACTTTGGAGGCTCTTTCATTTCTCTTCTTTTCTTCTCTCTCATTTTCTCAGAAGCTCCGGGTATGCGGGTGACCAATGGTCGCCCTCACTCAAGGAGGAGTGGGGTGGTGGAAGCGTGGAGGGCCCCAAGGTGGTGGTACCTTGGATGTGAGGCCAACATGAAGGGTGGTGCGGTGGTGGTTCACCGAAGGAAGTCAGTGGGAGCTCCAAAGGGAGACATGGCAGCCAAGGCTCTAAGGAGGAAGGTGGAGAAGATGGGCATTAGCAGCCATGCTCTACACTCAGAACATCATGGAGCCTTGGATGACAGAGTACAGAGGCATTGTCATTGAAGGGGACAACATCGAGGTGGTGGACCACCTCATGCTCTCTCGTCATAGTGAGATATGGCAGAACCGGCCTCCTGAGTCTCCTGACATCAGCTTTTTGAAGAACTTCCACCAGGTTATGTTTGCTTACACACAAATATCTAACAATAGCTTAGCCAACTTTTGTGTAGATATAGCTACTTGCTTTGATTTTGTATGGCATAGCTTAGATAACCATACTATTCCTCCGCAGTTTTTTGTGTTTTTGGAGGAAGATAGGAAACATGCTGTTTGTAGCTAATTTTTGCTTTATTTTGCAACTTTCTTAAATTGTAATCAGCCTTTTTCATTATCAATGCAAATGCATCTTTCAAGGAACCCAAAAACTTTGGCCCGGAACCCAAAAACTTTGGAAAACCTTTGGACGGCTCTCATTTCCACTCCCCTCTTTCTCTCTCTTGGGTGTGGAATTCGGCTCTTTCTCTCTCCATGGTGGGGGGTGGCCGTAGGTCTCCTCCTCACCAGGACATATCAAGAAGGAATGGCAAGCTCTCGGTTAAGCATGATGATAAGTGGGCGGCGCTTGGATCGGCCTACGGTGGAGCAAAGATGGCAAAATAAAGAATTCTTGAAAGCTCAAGATCGATTACTATTCATTCTGAGAATGGATTCAGAACTCGAAGGCACTTGGGTCGTCCCATGGTGGACAAAGTTGGCAAGATCAGGGGTTCTTGAAGGCTTAAGATCGGGTACTATTTACTCAGGGATGGGCGTTCAGACTCTACGAACTAATGACAAGGGAGTGGAGGCCGGCCACCGACCGCGCCGGATGGATGAATGGCTAATGTAGACTCGCGCAGTGGCGGACGGCACCAGAGACTGCGGGAGGAGGAATCACTAGACTCTGCGCGGGGTTTGAAATCACGTAGACTCACGCGATTCTTGATCCGTCGGGGCGAGGGGAAGCGCCATCGACGCGCACGCGTCGGAAGATGGTTGCATGGGCGCAGCTGAAACGCACCCTACACCATTTGGGAATTGCGCGTGGTGTGTTATGCGCTGCGGGTGCAATTACCACGCAGTTGCGGGCGAGCCGACGCTGGCAAGACCGCGCTCTGTTATGGGTAGCGGATGCCGCTGCTACGCCGCGGAGGACATGGCTTGCGCAAGCATGTGTGACAAGGAGACTTGCCATGGGACAAGCACGGGCAAGCCAGGACAAGTTGCTGGGCAAACCGAGGTAGGTTTTTCTGACCCTATGAATATTGCTGTGAATGATGAGGCCTCGGCCACTATTGCTTTGAATGATCCCTCTAGAATAGCACCTGTTAGACACCCACTTGCTGATGGGGTGGCTATCCAAGATATCCCCATGGCGACCACCTTGCTACAGGATAGTGCCCACAAGCTGTTTGTGGAAATGTCTTTGAAGACCCGAATGTGTTTTTTTGGGGGAGTTTCAATGGCTCGGCCAAGGGACCAATTCAAGCTACCTCAAATCCTCTTTTTGACAATAATGTCACTCATAAGCAGCCTTGGCCGAAAGCTTCCAATGGAAATAACCACAAAGACATGCATGGCCATTCTGGTCTTGCCCAAAACAACCCTTGGAATAGAAAGGAGTTTATCAAACTTGGACCAGTGGATAAGAGTTCAGCCTTTATGGAGGATGGCTCCACCATTAGATTGGATGATAAGGCTATGAATGACAATCAAATAAATCTTGAAAGGGCCTTAGTTGGAAAGATCTTAGGGAGGAGGATCTCCTTCTTCTTCCTCAATGCTGACTTACAAAAGAAATGGAGCCAATGGGGGAACTTCAGGCTTGTCATGGTTGCCCCAGACTGTTTTGTGTGTAGCTTTGATACTATGGAGCCCAGAGATGCTGTTCTGATGAATGGTCCATGGTTTGTTGCTGGTAATGTCCTTGGGCTTGACAAATGGTCTCCTACCTTCAACCCTAAGTCCCTACATGGCTTGTTCTCCCCCATCTGGGTAAGATTCCCTAATCTCCCTCTCCTCTATTGGGATAACACTAACATTGCAAGGATTGCCTCTTTCTTTGGAGAACCTTTGTGGGTGGATCATCCAACCAACAGCTGGGGCCAAAGCCTATATGCAAGAGTGTGTATCAGGTTGGATCTTTCCAACAAACTCCCTACTAGAGTCTAGTTTAATGGAAGACAAGGCAAGTTCTTTTAGCCAGTTGAATATGAAGGTATTACACATCTGTGCTTTGCTTGTGGCAAGGTGGGCCACAAGATTGATTCTTGTCCTAGAGCTCCTAGCACTACTGTTGCCCCTCTACCAGAAAAGCCCTAGCCTCCTCCTCCTATGCAGGTTACCTACAAGCATCCTTCCAAGGATCTCCCCAAGGACAAGAGTATGGCTCTAGTTGCTGAAGCAAGAGAGAGTGACACTTCTCAGAGTACCACCTCTTTGGGGTCACTACTCCTGTGTTTACACACCAGCTTGCTCCCCAGTCACCTCTGCTCCTGATGATTATGGCGCCTGGGTCCTGGTTACCAGGAAGAAGAAGACCAAGCCCTCTCAAACTTCTTTGAAGGGTAAGGATGGTGGGAGAGTGGCCCACAAACCTGGGTCTATGACCACTCTTCCACCTTCTGATTAGATCCATACACCTCAGGTACATCTTCCTTAGAAGATCCTCCACTCTACCAGTATTACCAAATCTCCTACTCCTTCTGTGGAAAAACTGAGGATCCTGGCCAAGATGAAGGCCAGCAAGAGTGGTAGTAGTACACATATGGCCTTTAAAACCCTTCTTGTGAAGGAATTGCATGAGTTAGGAAAAGTTGAGGCTCTCCCAAAGATATGGCAGAAGGCTCCACTCATACCACCAGATGGTGGGGACGGATCCCCTATGGTGGACTGATGTCTTCCATCCTCTTCTAGAACTGTAGGGTGCCCGAAGAAAACCACGCAACTACTCACGCCACCTTATTGGTGTCCATGACATATGCATCATCATTGGCAAACCGACTGAGCACTTAACTAGAGAGAAGTGGACAAGCGGGGGAGCATCATCCTTTGGGAAACTGAGGTATGATTATTTTATGGCATCAGGACCTTTTGAGCTTTCTCCCTATTCTCCTTTTAGATCAGTTGGTGCTGGGCAAGGTTTGCATGGCTGATAATTCCCAATGGACACTGGGTTGGATTTATGCCAACAAGGCTTACCACTGTAGGAGGATGCTTTGGCAGAACATCAGGGATAATGTGGAACTGCAGGTTCCATCTATCATTGGAGGTGACTTCAACTACATTCTGACTCAGAAGTACAAGAAAGGGGGTAAGAGATTTACCTACTCGCCGTTCGAGATGGAGGACGATGAGGATTCCGACACATGAGTTAGATTCCGCCCAAGGTTTACTTGGACCAATAACAAAGAGGGAAGGAGCAAGATCTGGGTTCAACTTGATCGGGTCTTGGTTAACTTAGTGGCTTCGAACATCCTTGGGTACACCAAGGTAATTCACTTACCTCGGATTGCTTCTGATCATTGCCCACTCCTACTTTCAGTGTCCCCAGGTTCTTACTCACCACCATAGCGGTGGCTCCATTTTGAGGATACTTGGCTGTCCTACCCAATGGCTTGGAAGATTGTGTGGCAAAAGTAGACTAAGGAGGACTTTCGCACCAAAGCATGCTTTGAGGAAGAGTGCCGCACTCGGCACTCTTCTACCGAGAAACATGTTGAAGAACCTCCATTTGCTCAAGGAGAAGCTGGAGAAGGATATTGTCGCTCTTCAGACTGCAGAGTGAACTGATGAGGGCCTTACTTCAGCACAGGATGGTGAACTTCGTTCTAAGGTGGTTGAGCTTAACTCCACTTTGGCCAGGCTCAACACATGGTGGAAACAAAGGGCAAAAGCTAGATGGTTGCAGCAGGGTGATGGGAACACTCACTTCTTCCACACCGTGGATTCCTCCTGACATCGCACTAACAGGGTTAGTGGTGTTTTGACGGATGATGGTAGACTACTTGATAGCCCGGAGGACATTTCTACAGCCTTCACCACTTTCTTTCAGCAGAAATGGGTTGAGGGGGTTGTCTCCCTTGACAACTGGCCCTCCTTACCTTCTAAGCAGCAGGTACCCACTCTTGCTTCCCCTCTTCTTGATGCCCTGTTCAATTGTGGGAGGCTATCGCCTTGGGGCCAATCGCCCTGTGGCTATGGGATCACCTCTTCCTTTTATAGACATTTTTGGACTTGTGTGAAGACCGACATCATCGCTGCTGTCTAGGAGTTCTTTAGTTCCTCCCATATGGATACTTCGAGGAAGGAAACTCTCATTGTTCTGATTCTAAGGTTCTGAGCTCTCCTTCCAAGTTCAAGCGCTTATGTCCACCATCTATAAGTCGATAAGATACTTGTGAACCGGTTGAAGCATCTCCTACCGATCCTTATCTCTGAAGAGCAGGGAGCCTTTGTCCCACAATAGAATATCTCTCATCACTGCCTTTTAGCACAAGAGATCTTCAACAAATTTCAGCACTCCACCTCTCAGGTTGGCTTTATGGCTATCAAGGTGGATATGGAGCAGGCTTATGATAGGATAAGTTGGAAAACTCTGGAGCAGATGCTATCTCTTATGGGCTTTCTGGCCAAGTTCAGCACCTAGATACTTCAGTGTGTCACTTATCCCAGGTACTCCATCTTCTGAATGGTCGGGGACCGAGTGGATCGCTGAGGTCCCCCCCCCCCCTCTCTTTTCTTTCAGTCTCTCTCAACCTCTTCATGGCATTTATGCGAGGGGAGCCAATCTGGCATGTCGGTGGTCGGAGGTACTGCATTTCTAACCTTCTTTATGCAGATGACATTTTGATCATTTCCCAGGCTTTGGTGGCGCATGACAAGCAAATCAAGGACATCCTTGATGATTACTGTGCTTGGATGGGGCAGCGTATCAATTGTGCAAAGACCTCCATCCTTTTTAGTAGAGTAGCTAAAATATGGAGGACTAACCGCATTGCTAGATCCATCGGGTTCAGGAGAGTCCAGGAGATGGACTATCTAGGTCTTAAGTTGGCTATGCGGAGGCTGTGCATGAAGGATCATTCCCAGTTGATTCAGAGGGCTAGGGAAAAGATTACTACATGGGGCTTGAGGCACCTCTCACTAGCTGGATGTGCTACCCTCATTTCTTCAGCCCTGCTGCCCGGATCCATATACCAGGTGACACATACTATCTTGCCTATGAATGTGTTACAGGAGATTGAGAAGATGTGCAGGTCCTTCCTTTGGGACAAGAGCTCTACCCAGCGAAACATCCATTATGTGACATGGGAAACCATTTGTACACCCAGGAGACTTGGTGGACTTGGGTTCCATTCTGCTGCTTTGTGGATGGGGCCTTTAAGGGCTCGATTGGCTTGGGATTTCTTGTAGAAGCCAGATTCTCTTCTACACCGTTGCCTTGAGCTTATGGGGATGATATCCGAACAGCTCTGAGGCTGGGACTCCAAGTCTTGGGCCGCCATCCTCGATGTAGAGCCTTCTACCTCTCATCCATGGAAACTTGCTGACAGGAAAAAGGTACATGTCCTCTCCTAGACTTGGTTGGCTGATATTCCACTTCTCAGGAGACCTACCTTCGACAGCTGCACTGAAGACTGTTCCTTCTTACTACCGAATGCACTGGATACTCCAGCGGAGCACTTTAGTATGACCTGGACTGATCAAGAGGGTGGTGGTGCATTTTGAGTTAGGGACAGATGAGCCAGAGCTTATACACATCCCTCTAAGTAAGTCCCTCACGACACTTGCTTATGAGGCTCTCTTCCCTCCTGGAGATACTCACTGTTCATGGCTCCAGAAGTTCCAGCTGCATCCACGGGAGAAGCTCCTTTGGTGGCATATCCTGAAAGGGGCATTGCCAACTTTCACTTGGCTTCGTCGGAGGAGGTTGACTGAGGAAGTCCATTGCCCTTGGGGCTGCACCAAGGAGGAGGACTTGGAGCATATTATGATCCATTGTTCACTCATGATGGTTGTCTTACAGGTTCTTTCTACTTGGGGTTTTGTCATGCCTTCCTTTACTTGCTCTCAGGATCTCTTTCAGGCATTCGACAAGATCCCCAAGGCGATCTAGCTTGGGAAAGACATCGCTATGTCATTTACCGTGTGCGGACTAGGAATGCCAAGACTCATGGCTGCCCTCATGGAACCCCCAAGGTGCTTGCTGCCAACATCTTGGAGGCACTCACCAACACCTCTGCATTTCCATTTTGAGAGCAATGGGAGCTCCAACAGCAACATCGACTGATTCCTCACACTTCTTGGACTCCCCCCCCCTCCCGGATGGCTTAAGGCCAATGTTGATGGTGCCCTCTTCTCCTCGGCTTGGCAAGTATCGATCGGGATCGATGATACCGCAACCTCATCAAGCCGGTATTCATCTTCGACTTGGACAGACACTGTGGAGTTGCTATGCTTGCAACTAGACACATCTGGAGCCATGGATGTATGAGTACAAGGTGATCTTGGAGACAACCACGGGTGATCACTTATCTCAAGACCTGCAGACTTTGGGCTTCTCTTCCGCAGACATTGGCTTTTCCGAGTTTCATCGGATGATCTTCTCCACATCCAGAGACCGAATGACTATAGATACTATGCACGCTCACTATCAGATTTTGTGTGGCATCTGATGCTTGTATCTTCCCTAGTGATTTTCTAGTATTTTTAGAAGCAGACCGTGAGCATGTCGCTGGCCTAGCCTTGTTTCTTTTTTTAGCTTTGCATTTTGTGCTTTATTTTGTAACACTCTTTATTATTAATGCAATATGCAACTTTCAAGGAACCCAAAACTTTGGGAGAGGCTCTTTCATTTCTCTCTTTCTTTTCTCTCTTATTTGTGAGAGAAGCCTGGGTATGGGGTGACTATATCGCCCCTCACTCAAGGAGGAGTGGGGGTGGTGGAAGCAAGGAGGGCAGCCGGCAAGGTGGTGGTGCCTTGGATGTGAGGCCGGCCAACATGAAGGGTGGTGCTGGTGGTGGTTCACAGAGAGGAAGTCACTGTGGAGCCCAAGGGGAGACATGGCGCCCAAGGCTCTAAGGAGGAAGGTGGAGAAGATGGGCAAGAAGGAGGAGAGACTGCAAAGCTAACACCTAGGCGATTTCTGGCCAAAGAACCATGACGACACACATGGAGCTAGACTCATAGATGGCGCAGCCAAGGGAGGAAGGAGGGTCGCAAGCTCACGCTCGATGGAGAAGGCACGCGAGTTCCAACCAACAAGAATTCCAAATGAGGTATCGACCAGTCGCAGCTACAGAACCAATGGAACAAGAACTATGGCCTTCTCCACAAGGCATCAATTCACGGGCAGAAAGAACCACAGCTGGACCGCGAGGAGAAATGGAATTGGATTCCAATGAACTCTATGACCGACCAAACCACTATCAAGGCATACTATAGTGGTCGTAGAATTATGGATATGGAGGCGCATTATTGCTGATGATTATGGAAACGCAGCTACGACCTCTAGACAGGATTGCAATAACTGGGAGGCAACTACGGCCACTCAAATTGAGCGCCTTAATGCATACAGCGGCCAATTGCTGCTGCCGCGGTGGGCAGAGCACGGAGGAAGCGCAAGCAACCATCGGGTGGCACATCCATTGGTGGCACCGGAAAGAGCCGAATTGACTGTTAATCCTAAAGCCAATCCAATTCTAGGTTCAATCGCGAGCGCAATGCCATGTGTATGTCAATGCAGCCCCTCATTGAGCGAGTGGCTCTGTCTTGGGCAAGGCACCCCGACGGCTTTGGGTTGACCGACCCTTCATTTCTTTTTGTGCCATGGAGATAGAACATGCTTGGATGTGAATGTACACACGCCTTCCAAACCTTGGAAGGGGTCAAACTCCATAGCTCTGAATTCTTGATTCCAGGAGAATGCACACAACGTGTTTGTCAAAATGCCACAGAGAAACTCACAAAGGAATTTGGCCAGCCAGCTATCAAACCCTATACACTTATGCAAGAGGGAGTTACTTCATCCACTACCCATCATCGATGACTGCACGTACATATACTGTTCTAAGGATCCAACTCAAAGGTCACCAACCGCCGATGCAGAATTTGGACAAAGGATGTCGTACACTGATTACCAAACCAAGGACTACCATACTACATGACATAAGGAGACAAGGCACAACTACAACTAATGCTTGGAAGTGACCGGTGGTGGTCCCACTTGCAAAATTCAAATTTGAAGAAGTTCAAGACAAGGATGGAGTGGGAGTGACCCTTGATGATCATTCTATGCAAAACAACATTAAGAGGTTGAGCAGCTCTTGGAAGATTCTAGGCAAAACTCCCCTTCTACTTCCTCAACATTGACCTTAGGCAAATGGAGTCGGGGATTTTGAGTTGGTTCTTGTTGGACCGATTGCATTTTCAACTGGTCAAGCCCGTGACGCAGCTTCTAATGGACCGTGGTTTATCACCGACATTGCATATGGATAGATGGACCCCACCTTTCTCTCGATTCGCCAGTCCGACCACACCTTATGGATGTGACTCCCCGGGCTACCACTCATTTACTGGGATGACAACAACTTAGCTCGAATAGCTTCATTCGTCGGTGAACCAATGTGGATGGATAACCAAACAAGCAAGTGGGGGCAAAGCACATATGCCAAATTTGTGTCAAAATTGACCTATCAAAGCGACTCCCTCTTGGAATATGGATCAATGGTTACAACAACCATTTTTTTCAAAAAGTTGAATATGAAGGGATTACACAACTTTGCTTCCATTGACGTAAAGTTGGACATAAAGTTGAAGTGTGTCCAGAAAAGGCCAACATACATGCTCCTACTAAACCTTTCAGCCCTCACAACTTCTCCACCAACCCCTTATCAAACCATACCACCTCCAAGGCACTTCAAGAGAAAAACGCAAAGTATGCGTAGCAGTTCAACGCAAAACAAGCCATTCCATCCATGGATCGCAGAAAATGTCATTCCTCTTCAAACAAGTGCGCAATAGTGCATAGCTACAAAGAAATAAACAACACACAAAAAGAACCACCACACTTCCTATTAAACAACCCAACAATTACAGACTATGCAGATTTTAGCCACACCCGCCGCAGAATTCTGCACCTTCGGCACCACAATCCAAGGGAAAGGAAGCATTATGATGCTACAACTCAAATTGAGTTGGATAAGTCATATGGACCATGGACATTGGTCACAAGGAGGAAGTCTAGGCCTTCCAAAGTAAAACCGACAAAAGGGGAGCCTTCAAAAGCACAAATGAACAAAATAAAAATTTGCACAAAGGAGGAAGAGATAATAGTCACTCTAAAGATTTTAAAGACTCCACAAAGTAAGACAGCAGAAATTCATTGCAAACTCATCAAGACAAGGGCAAGGGGGAACCATCCGCACCTCAAATACAAACAACTTTTTTTCAACCAAACCAAGATGCCACCACTTTTTTCAAACACAACAAAGCAAAAATGGGCAAGGCGTTCTCTAAAACATTTGGGAACTTGACTTGGGCGATCAGCAATACCACTAAATGAAAAAAAAAGAGTGAATTCCACATCGACGAGGGGAAAAACATCCACCCATGACTTCCCATAATGTGGAATTGTCGGGAGTCCGTAAGAAGGCCGCCAAACTATCTCCAAATTTCTTGGAGAGCACCATGCTCTCTCATAGGCCTATAGAAACCAAAGTGGAGGAAGTCACAAGAAGGGAAATTGATAAAATTGTGTAACTGGATTTTCTACACCAACCGCCAGTAGAAAATCTGGAGGTATCCTTGCTCTTGGAGAAGTGACTTAATCACTTCTCTCTCTCATCACAAGATGAACAAGGTATGGTGGGAAAACATTCATAACAAGTCCATATGGAGGGTGGCCATCTGCTAACAAGGATTATCACACTCGGGGTTATGGGACACCTTAACTCCCGCAATTGATTTGCCATCATTGGGAGATTTCAATTGTATTTACGATGCTAGTGACAAAAAGGTGGAAAGCAATTTAAATTCTCTCCACAAAGGAGATGATCACGCTTGGGGACCTTCATGAGCTAAACTTCAATGGTCCAAGGTTCACATGGACCAACAATAAAAGATAAAAGCAATAGGGTGCACCTTGTCTTCTTCATCAACTCAATTGCCTCCAACCTCCTACCTCTGCTCAAACCAAACACCTACCAAGGATTGCATCTGATCATTGCCCTATCCTCTCTTCAAAGCCAATGAAGAGTGGAAATCACATAGATAATTTGAAGACACTTGTTTTACCCAATGGCATGGAAGCTTGTTTGGAAAAATTGGCATAGTAATTACAATGGCCAAAGCTGAAAACTTGGATAAAAAGTGCAAGACATTGAAGAACCTATTCTATTGGACCAAGAACAAGCTCAATGACTTAAGCACACAAAGAGACATTCTCCAAGGAAATTATGCAACTACGTGTGATTGACTCTGGGTGATGAGCAGAAGAGGGAACGCCGCAGAACAAACAATTCAACTCTGCCCGCTTGGTGGAAACAAAGACAAAGCAAGAGGAGGGGATGCCAATACCCACTTTTCGCGCCTCTCCTAGGAGATCAAGCAACACTCTTGAAGATGGACGAAACGGATGATCCAACCTTAATCCACCAAGCCTTCATGATTTTTTCAGCATAAATGGAGTGCCCATCACTACCCTTGGCCATGTTTTGCTGAAAATTAATCCCTCAAGTTGGAACTTTTGGAGATGGACACCAACGAAGAAAATTTGGGAGGTGATCCGCAATGGGTGCCAATGCTCCTGGATAGATGGCATCACCACATCTTCTTTAAGCACTTTTGGAGAATCATTGGCCACGATGAGGTAAAGGAATTCTTCCACAAGGGCACCATGGCTTCTCGTGGAAGGAAACATTGGTGATCCTCTTGCCCAAATCTCAATCTTTGTCCAGAAAAATTCACCTAAGCCTATGCAACATCATACAAGATCATAAAGATCCTTGTGTGCTAAAAACATTCTCCCACATAATCTCGAGGAGGCTTTGTACCTCACTAGATCTCACACCATGCCGGCTCGAGATTATCAACAAATTTCAACACTCTACATCTAAAGATGGCTTCATGGCACTAAAATTGACATGGAGCAAGATTATGATAAAATGAGTCAGAAACCTTGCTCTTGTCCTCCATAAATGGGTATGCCAAACAAATTTCAGAATTATTTCTCCAATGTGTCTCCTTCCTCCTTTGCACTTCTACTCAATGGCCAAAGAACAAATGGATAAAGCCCATTGTGGTTTCGAAGGGTCCACTATCTCCATACCTTTTATACTTTGCTGAACTCCTCTCCATGGCTATCAAGCAACAGAAATGAACTTGGTGTTCCCATAGCCAATGGGAAATATATCCCACTGCTTATGCGACATCCTCATCATCAAAGCATCCATCACCATGCCAAATGCATCCTCGAGTTCTAAAATTATTGCGTGACAGCAACGGATTAACACTACCAAGAGTGCTATCATTTTGGCAAAGCCATACCGATGGAAAGCAAACAGATTGCCAAACTCATGGGTTCAAGAAGGTCAGAGCTTGATACCATCAAATTGGCCATGAGAAATAAAACAATTTTTTTCACTAACCAAGAAGGCTAGAGAAAGGATTCATGGGGTATTCGACTTGTCTATGATGGTCGTCCAACTAATCAAGTCTTCTTTGTTTGCATTTCTCATGTATCAAGTTACACACCACCCAAAAGCATCACCAATGAGATAGAGAAACTAGGTGCTTCCTTTGGCTGGGGACCCAACCAACATGCTTACATTACATTGCTTGGGAAAAATCTGCACCCTCGATATGGCGGGCTTGGCATTCGAGAGGTGGCATGGACCTCTCCATTTGGTTTAGCGAGTTTCTTACCAAACCAAACACACTACTACACAAGTGTCTTTTGGAGAGATATGGGAGGAATGTTTGGCAGCAAAACACAAAACGGTGAGGATATTGACTTCACAAATGCAGCATGGATCGCTGATCTACCATTGGCCAAATGGCTTACCTTCCTTAACATGGAAACTTCTGCAGATTGGAGCATTGCCAATCTAATTATGACCAGCAAATGTTGGAATTTGGAGAAGCTGCAGGAGTTGTTTGGCAACCTTATGGCTGATCGCATTTCCAAAATACAAATCTAGACCAACCAACATCAGGATCAACCTGAGCTAATCAAGAACCCATTGGGGACCACCATCACCTCCATAGTTTACCAAGGTATCTTTACTGAAAATGAAGCATTAGGTTTCCAATTGCAAAAGCTGAAACTTCCCCTAGGGAAAGAATTTTTTGGTGGAGGCTCATCCAACATGCTATACCAACCAATTGCTGGTTGGCTCACCGTGGCTTAACGGAAAACACCTTGTGCCCTTGGGGATGCAACCAGGAGGAAGATATTGAACATATTATTGTCCATTGCACCCTTACCAATGCTATAATTCAGATTCTTGCAAAATGGGGGTTCTCCATTCCTATTTTCAAGAACTTGACGATCTCCTTCAAGCCATTCAGAATGTGCAACCAAGTAAGGTCTGTTGGGCTAAATGCTACTGTGCCGTTATCTACCAAGTATGGAGGGCCCGTAATGCTAAAACGCATGGTCGTATCCATGGCACCCCTAAAATTATTGCTGCCTCCATTCTCGAATCCATCACCCATGCCTCCTCCTTCCCCTTCCAGAAGCAATGGGACATCACCCAGCCCTATGGGCTGATCAAACCTACTCTGTGGTGTCCTCCCCCTCCTGGTTGGATCAAACGTGGATGGCTCCTTGCTTTCTAATGGGGCTGGTTATGTGGTCTTAAGGGATGACAATGGAAACTTCATCAAAGCTATGGGTCATTGTTTCCAACATTGGGACGACAACAAGATGGACATTCTGCTAACATCATGGAGCCTGGATGACAGAGAGGCATTGTCATTGAAGGGGTGGTGGTGGACCACCTCAAGCTCTCTTCATAGTGAGATATGATAACCGGCCTCCGAGTCTCGACATAAGCTTTTGAAGAACTTCCACCGTTATTTTTTGCTTACACACAAAGATCTAACAATAGCTTAGCACTAATGTGATATATAGCTACTTGTTTTGATTTTGTATGGCATAGCTAGATAACCACACTATTCCTCAGTTTTTTTGTGCTTTTGGAGGAGGATAGGAAACATGTTAGTAGCTAGTTTTTTTGCTTTTGCAACTTTATAACTTGTAATCAGTCTTTTCATTATCAATGCAAATGCATCTTTTCAAGGAACCCAAAACTTTGAATGCAAATGCATCTTTCAAGGAACCCAAAACTTTTCTCTTTCTTCTCTTTTTTCTCTTGAGGCTGCTTTCCAATACTCTTTCTCCATGGTGGGGTGGACCACCCTCCCACAAGGGACAAGGCTAGGAGGGAAGGCCGAAGGTGGAAAGAAGGAGAGGGGCCATGGCAAGGTGGTGCTAGGGATGGATAAGGGTTCTTTGGGGGACGGTTGGTTTGGTGTCAAGTGACCTTGGAAAGCATGGGAAGGACCTCCAAAGACCCTACAAGGCTTCTCGGCAAGAGGAGGTGCTGGGATAAGTGGTGGTGCGATTTGCGAGAAATGGATTTTGAAAATCCATGTCCTGCTCACACTCGGCACAGACTCTCGCCACGGTTTTGTCGAGTGGAGCGAGGCAGAAGAGATGTCCTTCCGCACCGTATCGCAATGGGTGTCAATGGCGAGCCAATCACGCGGTACTGACATGAGCGAGGGCGCGGATCAGAAGGCTGCGCAAAATTGCGACCGGCGGAGCGACCACAAAGATTGACGCGCCGATGAAGCGACTGCGCAAGCGCATGCGTGCTGGCACAACGCACGCGATGTGGCGCACGCAGCTTCTGCGCGGGCGCACATGGAATTAATGCCAGGGCGAAAGAAAGCCGAGGGCCGCTTCACTCTGCGGGCCGACGCATTACTGGATTAGACATGCTATAATGGCAACAAGCCAATGGGGGATGATGATGATGATGAAGATCATGCTAGCCTTACTAAGGCTAATAGCACACAAAGGAAAACCGAGCATGGAGGGGCTTCAAGGCCAAGGTATGAATGAGTGTGATATGGATGACATTGGCTATGTCTGCCATATGGATGATTTTTCGTGGGGATCATGTCAACACCCAATTGCAAGTGGGGAGGCTAACCAAGAAGTCTCTATGGATGATCACATTGCTCCAGGGTAGTGCACACAAGGTGTTTGCACAAATGCCAAAGTGAACCCGAGCACCTTTTCTTGGGGTGCTTCAAGAATTGAACAAAGGGAAGGGCAAGGCTACTACAAACCCCTTGTTTGAAGACAATAGCCTCCCAAGAGAGGCTCTTCCTAGAACTTCAAATGGTGCTAGCTCTCGCCAAGGGAGGGCAATGATGCTAACCCTTGGAAGAAGAAGGAGTATGTTAAATTGGGGCCATTGATAAAAAATGCAAAGACTCATGGAGGATGGCATTACGTTTCTGATGACCAATCGGATGACAATCAAGTGAAGCTTGAAAGAGCACTTGTTGGAAAGGTCCTGGGGAGAAGACCACCATATTTCTATCTTAATGCAGACCTGCAGAGGAAGTGGAGTAGATGGGGGGCTTTCAAATTGGTTATGTTTGCTCCAGATTGCTTTGTTTGCATCTTTGAAACTTCTTAGGCTAGAGATGCGCTGATGAATGGGCCTCTGCGGAAATGTCATTGGGTTGGATAAGTGGACTCCACCTTTCAATCCCAAATCTTTCATGGCTCTCCTCCGAGCACTTCCCTAACCTCCCCTTTCGGGATAATAATATTGCCGTGATCTTCCTTCATTGGAGAGCCTGGGTGGACCACCCAACAAACTCATGGGGCAAAGCATGTTTTCCAGTATGCATCGCTTGATCTTTCACAAAAACTCCCGAGTTTGGATCCATGGAAGAAATGGAAGGTTTTTCCAACAGGTTGAGTATGAGGGGATTACTCAACTCTGCATTGCTTGTGGAAAGGTGCGACATAAGGTTGATTCTTGTCCCACCAAGGGGTTCCTCCAGCTCCCACCGGGTAAGACTTCCTCTCTCCTCCTATTCAATGATGTGCATGAGTCTATGAACTTGGCCCACCTCACATTCGAAGGGGAATGTAGCACCGCCAATCAATCCTACCAAAGGCAAGAATGTCGAGCCACAATAGCTACTTCACCACTACCTACCGAGCCCACTCTTCGAGTATGGTCCATGGGTACTGGTCACTAGAAAGAAGAGAACTAACACAAGCAGCAGCAGATTAGCTTGAAGAAAAAGGAAGGTGGGAAGCAAGGCCATAGGGTGGCCAACCCACATACTCATCTCCTGAAGAGCTCCTCCTCAAGGAGCACCTTCAAAGCCTCCCTCTCACCAAGCCCTTAGCTCCCATATTCCAAGCCAAAGTGGGAGAAGGCAAACCATACAACCCACTATAAGGCTGGGTGTCTGTGCTCACTTTGAAAGGGAGCTGAATTGGGGCCAATTGAGGCCAACTCAAAGAAGAGGAAAAGGTACACTGAATCACCCAGGGGGATAAATCCCCATGGTGGCTTAATGTCTTCCATTCTTTCTGAGGGGCCAAAGAAAACCACGGGACTACCCACGCCACCCAATTGTGGCCATGATATATGTATGATTGGCCTAGGAAACTAGGATTGAAGAGAACTCTCGGGGAAGTGGACAAGTTGGTTGGAAGCAAAGCGCTCATTTGTCACCCCTCCATGGGAATTTTGGGATTATTGTTCTTTGAAAGTAACTGATTGGGTTCACCCCAACCGTTCTGATCAAATTATTGGGAAGTGTTAGTATGCCTAATAAAAGGGACTCTGGCTAGGTTTATGCTAATAAAGACTACCACCGCAAGAGGACACTTTGCTAATTTCTTATAGTGTGGACTAGATGATGGAGATTTTACCATACCTTTTTTTAAAGGATTGCATGATTGTGGACAACAACAAGGAGGGTAGAGTAAGATTTGGGTCAGACTCAACAGGATCCTTGTCAACTCATTGGCATCCAACTTACTCAGAGACACAAAGGTTAGTCACCTTTTTTGTATTGCTTCTGATCACTGTCCTTTGTTACTTTCGCTTTCACCGCCATAGACCACATCGGTGGCTACGATTTGAGGAAATGTGGCTTTCTTATCCTATGGCGGAAGTTGGTGTGGCAAAATGGGAGAAAATGACTATGGCTCTAAAGTATATTCTCCAAAAGAAAAGCAACATTGAAGGCCCTCTTTCATTGGAGCAAAACAAGATGAAGGATTTGAACTCTAAGAGTAAATTGGAGGAAGACATTGCTAAACTCAGATCATTGATTCTCGATGATGGTCTAACCACTACACGTGAGGTCGATCTTCGCTTCCAAGGTGGTGGAGCTGAATTCTACTCTGGCTAAACACTTGGTGGAAAGAGAGCCAAGTCCGATGGCTTCATCAAGGAGATGGTAATACTCACACACTATTGCTAGACATCGCACCAATAGAATCAACAGTGTCATGAGTGAGGATGGAAGCATTCGGGACAGTCCTGAAGACATTACTTCTGCCTTCACCACTTTCTTCCAGCATAAGTGGATCGAAGGGGATGTTTCACTTGATGATTGGCCTACCATTCCGATTGAAAGGCAGGTACCTCCTCATGTCAAAACTCTTCTTGATGCTAACATTACTGAGCAGGAAATTTGGGAGGCCTTACACTCAATGGGGCCCAATCGTGGATTGGATGGGATTACCTGCCTTCTACAAGCAATTCCAAGGTGTGAAGGAGGATGTTATTGTAGCTGTTCAAGAGTTCTTTCTCACTTCCCGCATGGATGATAATTGGAAAGAGATTCTCATTGTGCTGATTTTGAAGAGTGCAACCCCCATCCAAGTTTCGCCCATTAGTCTATCACCATTTACAAGCTGGTTGCAAAGATCCTGGTTAATAGACTAAACCATATCCTCCCTGCCATCATTTCTGAGGAGCAAGGTGCCTTTGTGCCACAGAGGAACATCTCACATCACGCCTCTTAGCCGTGGAAATCTTAATAAGCTTAAGCACTCAACCTCGGGGCATGGTGATCAAGATTGACATGGAGTGGGCATATGATCGCATGAGTTGGAAGACTTTGGAGAAAGTCCTGGTTCTGATGGGTTTCCCTCCTACATTCAACAAGTGGGTGATGTAGGGTATTACATTCTCAAAGTTCTCTATCTTGCTGAATGGAAGACGGACTGAGTGGATTGATGCTCAGTGTGGTTTTTGACAAGGGTGTCCTCTCTCCCCTTACTTGTTCATCTTATCGAGCTTCTTACCCAAGCCTTCAAGCGGACCCCACTGGGCATGTCTCGACTCCGGAGGTACTGATCTCTCATCTCTTATATGCTGATGATATTATTATTGCTTCTCAGGAATCAATGGCACATGGTAAACAAATTAGAGGCATTCTTGAGGAGTACTGTGGCTAGACTAGGCAGCGTATCAATGCTGCTAAATCTGCTATCATCTTCAGCTGTGCTGCAACTAGATGGAGGACAAATCGGATTACTAGGATGCTGGGGTTTAGGAGAGTCCAGGAGATGGATTATCTTGGCCTCAAGCTAGCACTACAAAGACTTCACAGGAGTGATTACTCTCAGCTGATTCATCGGGCAAAGGAGAAGATTCTAGCTTGGGGATCCCGTCACCTATCCCTTGCCGCCTCCACCCCGCTCTCAGCTCATCGCCTACCGATTACTCATACTATCATCCCTTCAAATGTTTTGTGGAGATTGAGAAGCTCTGATCCTTCCTTTGGGATAAGAGCTCCACAGAAGAGTGTCCACTATGTCAAGTGGGACATATGTTCACCTGAAGGTTGGGGCCTTGGTTTTCGCCCACCACTTGACTGTCCATGGCACGCTTCTGGAGATTTCATTGCCTACTTCTTCTACACCGCTGGAGAAGTATGGTGATGATATTTGGGGAGTTCTTTGAGAAGGGTGATTCCAAGTCCCGTCCCTTCTCAAGGAGCCCAAAGCCTCAAGCATATTATCCTGGAGGATTGCGATGGAGCAAGGTGCGTGTACTCACACACGAGATTTTTCTCTCGTGAGATTGACCTTCATTGATGTAGCTGAGGATCGATGTTGAGTACCTTCATTCGACCGAGAGTCGGGACACCAAATTAGAGCTTCACTTTGGCCATGACCTTGTTGAGCAGATCAAAGGAGTGGTGACGCACTCAGACTTAGTGGTGGATATCCCAGAGCTGACTCATCTACCCTTAGGTAAGTCACTCACTTTGCTTGCTTACGATGCCCTCTTCCCCAGGATTGCTCTCTATCGCTTCTCAAGAGGTTTGACTATCCCCGGAGAAGTTATTTTGGTGATTTTGAAGGGTGCTATCCCAACCCTTTCTTATCGCCGGGACTTGTGGAGGAGGTACAATGCCCATGCTGAGGTCGAGGATTTGGACCACATTCTGCATGATGCACTCACTGCACTCCAAGGTTCTTGCTACTTGGGGGTTTGTTCCTTTGCCACATCACATCTCTTTGTCGCTTTTGACCGGGACATCTACTTGGGGAAGAGCTTATTGCTCTATTATTTATCAAGTTTGAGGGCAGAATGACTCATGGACCTTATGGAACCCCAAAATTCTACAAATTTTGGAGGCTTTCACCAATACATCCTTTCCTGAGCAATGGGAGCTCCACCTGCCACATCTCGTTCATACTCCCGACCCCTCCTGGCTAAAGGCTAATGTGATGGTGCACTTCACCTGTGTTGCTGTATTGGGGTGTGTGAGATGACATGGGAAATCTTATCAAGGTTGCAGTATTCGCCCAACATTGGGATAGCACTTTGTGGAGATGAGGCTATGCTCGCCATCAAGCCTTGTTGAGCCTGGATGCATGAGTTGAAGGGTATCATTCGAAGGAGACAACACATGGTGACCTACCTCGTAAGATGCTAGAGTTATTGATAGCCTCTCCAGCGCCTGATCTTGGCTTTCTCAGTGAGTTCCACCAAGTGTTGTTCTCTCACATCACCGACTACAATCGGTTAGTAGATTTTTGTGCACACTTTGCTACTACTGAAGTTTGTATGGCATCTAATTTTGTTTTATCCCTCCGCTTTTCATGTTATTTTGAGGATGATAGGAAGCATTTAGCTTCAAGTTAGCTTTTTCTTTTGTTGAACTTTTAGTTTGTAATATCTTTCTTTATTAATGCAAATGCAAAATTTCAAGGAACCCAAAAACTTTGGGAGGCTCTTTCATTTCTCTTCTTCTCTCTGTTTCTAGTGAGAGAAGCTCTGGATGGGGGGGTGACTGGTCCCCTCACCTCAAGGAGGAGGAGTGGGGGTGGAGGTAGCAAGAGGGCAAAAGGTGGTGCCTTGGATGTGAGGCCTACCAACATGAAGGGTGGTCGGTGGTGGTTCACCAGAGGAAGTCCAGTGGAGCTCCAAGGGGAGACATGGTAGCCATGGCTCTAAGGAAGAAGGTGGAGAAGATGGGCAGTAAGGAGGAGACTGCAGCAAGCTAGCACCTAGGGCAGATTCTGGCTAGGTTTCAGCAGCCATGACAGCGAACAACATGGAGCTAGACCCCATGGATGGCACTAAGGGGAGGAAGGAGGGTCGCAAGCTCATTGATGGAGAAGGCAGAAAGCGGTTCCAACCAACAAGAATCCTAATAGAGGTATCGACAAGGTTGCACAGCCACAAGAACTAATGGAACAAGAACCTTCCGTGGACTCTGGGAATCAATTCAAGGGCGAAAGGACCAGTGACACCGCAGAGAAATGGAAGATTCCAATGAACTGCATAGCTGTTCTCCGCCATACGGGCACGCACCACGCGACTTTCGAATGGAGATGAGCCACAAAATTGCAACACGCTACGAATGCGCGCCATGGTGTATGGTAACAATCGGAAGGCAGCTACTCCCATGGAAACGTCGGCTCAAATTGAATGCCTCAATTCAAACGGCATCCACATGCGGCCGCTGCTTGCGTGAAAGGCGGCGACAATCGGGTGGCAAATTGGAGGTGACAGAATAATGAATGCAAATGCTCAATTCAATCCAATAGGTTCGATTGATAGTCTATCGCCATCTGTGTATGTCCAAGCACCCTTCATAGGAGCGAGTGGCTCTTTGCAAGGCAACTCCGATGGTTTTGAGTTGACCAACCCCCAACCTTCCTTTGTAAATTCTGCTTGTATGGTTGATAGAAATTGCTTCGATGTGAATACCCAACAGGTACACCATGCCAGCCTTCCATACCTACTGGAAGGGGCCAAAACCGACCCCCATAGCACTGATTCCATGAATCCAGAGGAATGCACACAAGCTGTTTGCAGAAATGCCTCAGAGAAGACTACAAGAGAAAATGCAAATCAATTTTTTAGAGGTGAGTCCAGCAGTGGGACTTCGTAATTCCACCTCCATCCCATCCAAAACCACAACAAGGCCATCAAACACAAGAAAAATGACACACACTCAAAAAAACCCTTGGAGGAAGCCGCCGGTTGTCCCACTTGCCAAAATTCACTTTGATGAAATTAAAGACAATGAAGGAGTGGGTGTTACTCTTGATAATACTCTATGCAATCCAATATCCAAAGACTTGAAGGCCCTAGTTGGTAAACTACTTGGCAAAAGACTCCCCTTCTATTTCTTAAACACCTAAAGAGAAATGGAGCAAATGGGAATTCAATTTAGTGTTGGTTGGCCGACTGCTTATGCATCTTCCAAACAATTGAGGCTCTGCGGATGGTTCAATGGACCATTCATGTGGAATGTCATAGCTATGGACAAATGGAGTCCAACTTTCTCTCCCGACTCACAGGCTTCACCCTCCCATTTGGATGCTACCTAGCCCCACTCATCTATTGGGATAGCAATAACTTGGCTAGAATTGCTTCCTATATTGGTGAGCCAATGTGGATGGACAATCAAACGAGCAAATGGGGTCAAAGTCTTTATGCTCGGGTATGTGTCAAAGTGGACCTCTCAAAAAGTCTCCCACCTGGAATCTGCATCAATGGATTTAATGGCCACTTCTTCTAAAAAGTTGAGTATGAAGGAATTGCACAACTATGTTTCAAATGTGGTAAGGTTGGACACAAAATTGATATGTGTCCAAATAAGGCTAACATGGCTCCAATGCAACCCACCAACAAGAACAAAGCTCCCCATCTCTTAGTTCAACAAAACCACCCACCATAAAGTGCAAAGCAAATTTTAGCACTTTAGAAATCACACCCAAAGACAAGGTGTAGTTCCAAATTACCACTCAAACAACATGTGAATATTCAAGACATTTGACACAGAATGCAATCACTATGGCCAAAGAAATACCAAAGGAAAAATGGTCAGCAATGTCAATATATCCAATGAAGAAGCTGCAGGGACCTATGGGCCATGGATCTTAGTATCCAGGAGGAAGCCAAGACCCTCCAAACCTGAAAACAACAACCACAAGAGCAAGGGAGACACCACCAACAAAAATTGCAGTAACGTAAATAGAAAATGCAGAAAATAGATTCAAAGACCAAAAGGAGGCTAGAAGGGAGGATAGCAGGAAACGACCAACAACAACAAAACATTGATGAAGAGGGAGGCCAACCCAACTCTACACCTTCCTTCCAGCGTTAAAGGAACACATGATGACCGAATTTGTTCAAAAATAAAATACAAAACTGGACAAAAATCGATATCAAGGCACACTTCAATGGAATTGGGTCAATTGGGCCCCATAAAAGCAGGAAATGCAAGAAAGTGAATTCTACACATTGGGGAACTCCTCCCATGATGTCTACCCATGACTTCCATCATAATGTGGAATTGCCGAGGTCCAAAAAAAAAGGCCACTATCTCCAGCAAATTCTTGTGGAGCATCATGCTCTTTTCATTGGTCTTATAGAAACTAAAGTGACAGACATATCTAGAAGGGAGATTGATCAAATTTTGGGGCGCAACTGGAGTTTTTTACACCAACCTGCTGTAGGAAAATCTGGAGGCATCCTTGCTCTTTGGAGAAATGATTTAATTACTTTCTCCTCTCGTGCAAAATGAACAATGCATTGTGGGAGACATATGCCGATAAAGCTATATGGAGGGTGACCATCTTATGCTAATAAAGACTACACATTCGTGGAGACTTTGGGACACTTAACTCCCTTGTTGAATACCGCTTGCCATCCATCGTTGGGGGAGATTTTAAGCCGAGGCCAAAGATAAAAAGGGGAAGCCTTTCAAAAGCTCATCGGCAATGAGATGATGGAATTCCTCACCAATGGGGACTTACATGAGTCGACTTTTACCGTCCAAGATTCACATGGACCAACAACAAAGATAAAATAGTCAATATGGGTGCTTGATCGCTTCCTCATCAACTTCGCATCCAACCTCCCCTTGCACAAACTAAACACCTTTCAAGGATTACATCGATCATTTCCCCATTATTCTCCAAATCAACTCCAAGGAGATGTGGAAATCACAACGGGTCTGAAATTCAAAGACACTTGGCTTTCATACCTATGGCTTGGAAACTAGTGTGGAAATGTTGGCAAGGTAACTATGAAGGGTCCGTGGCTGAAAACTTGGACAAAATGCACAGCACTAAGGAACTTATTCCATGAGCAAAAACAAGCTCAAAGATTTGAGTAAGCAAAGGGACTCCTACAAGAGGAAATTCTGCAACCAAGTGGTGATTGCTCCAATGACCGAAAGCAGAAAGAAAGAGACCTCCAACTCAAGGCAAATGAGTCAAACTCAACCTGCCCGCTTATCTGGTGGCGCAAAGAGCTAAAGTCGTTCAAGAGGGGATGCCAACACACACTACTTTCACACCATTGCAACTGCTAGAAAGAGGTCAAATAGAATCAACACCCTCAAACTTGATGACAACCCGATTACAGAAGACCCGATCCTCATCCACCAAGCTTTTATGAACTTTTTTCAGCGGAAGTGGAGTGCACATCCCATTACTACTAACAATTGGCCTTCGTTTGCTGAAATGAACACCATCCCATCGTGTCTCAGTGATTTTTTTGGAAGCGATATCAATGAAGCAAATTTGGGAGGTGATCAAATCAATGGGTACTAATCGTGCCTGATTGATGGTATCACAACATCCTTCTAAGTACTTTTGGAGGATCATTGGCCAAGATGTTGCTGGCTGCCAAGGAATTTTTTGGTAATGGAACCATGATTCCTCTTGGAAGGAGTAATTATCTTGCCAAGTCCTCCAATACTGATTGTCCTAAAATACTAACCCATAAGCCTATGCAGAACCGCCTACAAAGTCATAGAAAAATCCTGTGTCTGAAAAAACATTCTACCAAATATCATTTCAAGAGTGTAGGGTGCCTTTGGGCCTACTAGATCTATCTCCCACCACTACTTGGCGGCCCAAGGGGTATTAATAAATTCAACACTCCACCTCTAAGGAGGGATTCATGGCCATTAACATGGAGCAAGCATATGATAAAATGAGTGGGAAACCTTAACTATAATCCTACAACAATTTGGGTTACCCATGAAGTTCGAATTGGATTCTCGGTGCATTTCCTCGCCTTCCCTCTTGTTAAATGGGCAAAAGCGAATGGATACAAGCTAGTTGTGGATTCCAAGGGTGCACGTTATCTCCCTACCTTTTATCCTTTGCTGAGCGCTTTCCTTTCTATCAAGCAACATGGGGCTGAATTTGGTGTGCCTATCATTAACGGAACACACATATCACACCTTCTTTATCGATGACATTTTATTCACCACTAAAGCTTCCATTGCCCATGCAAAGGGTGTCATCCAAATTCTGAAAAATTATTGCGAGTGGACGGGGCAGCGTATCAATTCCACCAAAATTGTCATTGTTTTTAGCAAAGCCACACACAGATGGAAGGCCAACAGAATCACTAGGCTCACTGGATTCAGAAGAGTTGAGGAGCTTGATTACTTGGGCATTAAACTTGCCATGAGGAAATTAAAACAAGTGGACTTTCAGTACTACTACAAAGGCAAGAGGCAAACTCAACTCATGGGGGAGTTAGATACCTTTCAATGGTAGGCTTACACTTATAAGGACATCCTTACTTTGCATCTCTATGTACCAAACAACCCACAAAATCCCAAGGGAATTACTAAGGAGATTGAGAAGCTTGCTAGGAACTTCCTTTGGCAAGGAAATAACAACCACATTCATACTATGTTCCTTGGGACAAAATCTGCATGCCTACCAAAGGTGGCCTTGGCTTACACATGGTGGAATGGCCCCTAAGGGCTAGAATGGCTTGGGAATTCCTCTCTAAACCTGATATCTTTGCTCCACAAATGCTTGATTGAGAAGTATGGGCTGAACCCATGGCTAAGGGAACAAAGCGGGGACTCCAATTGCTGGAAAATTATCCAGGATGGTGCTTACAGCTTGAACTGAAATCTAAAATGGAAGATTAGCAATGGTAAAGAGGTGGACTTCCTAAAATCTACTTGGATTTCCAAATGGCCTACCTTTCTCAACATGGAGTGCATGGAGGAATGGAAGGTAGAAAACGATTGAAAATAGAAGATGGAATCTGAAAATCGCATACCCTATTTGGTCGACCTTGCAACTCATTTCCAGCATTCCCATTATGGAGGAGCACCAAAATGACATCCCAGAGCTCATCAAGGCACCCATGGGGACAACTCTCACTTCCATATTATACAAAATCTATTTTGCTGAAATTTTAGATTGGCCATACAACATGCAGAATTTGAAACTCCCACCTTGAGAAAAGCTATTTTGGTGGCGGCTCATCAAAGACTCTTTACCAACTAACACTTGGCTTGCTCGTCGGGGTTTAACTGACACCACCCTTTGCCCATGGGGGTGTAATCAGGAAGAGACTGCTGAACACATTGCTGTCCAATGTTTTGTCACACATAACATAATCGAATTTGGCTAAATGGGGCATTGATCAATCCCGCAAGATTTACTCCAAGCCCTCACGAGGTATGCATGATAACTTGTGTTGGGCTAGAATGTATTGTGCTATTGTTTACAGTTTGGAGAACGCATAAGACTCACGGCCCATGGCCACGAGGATTATTGCCTCCATTCTTAGCTCCATCACACATTCTACCTCTTTTCCTTTCCGAAGCAATGGGACATCACCCTATGGGCTGATCAAACCTACATTGTGGTGTCCTCCCCCTCCTCGTTGGATCAAGGAAAATGTGGATGGCTCCTTGCTTTCTAATGGGTATGCTGGTGTTGCAGTGGTCTTAAGGGATGAGAATGGCAACTTCATCAAAGCCATGGGTCATTGCTTCCAACATTGGGACAACAAGGTGGAATTAGCCATGCTACACCCAACACATCATTGAGCCTTGGATGAGTACAAGGCATTGTCATTGAAGGGGACAACATAGGGTGGTGGACCACCTCAAGCTCTCTCTTCACAATGAGATATGGCGAACCTCATGTTCCGGACATCAACTTTTAGAACTTCCACCGGGTCATTTTACTTACACACAAAAATCTAATAATAGCTTAGTTAAGTGCTGATGTTATACTACTTTTGATTTTGTTTGGCATAGCTCGATAACCACACTATTCCTCCTTTTTGCTTTTGGAGGAGGATAAGAAAAATGTTGTTAGTAGCTAGTTTTGCTTTCTTTGCAACTTTATAACTTGTCAGTCTTTTTCATTATCAATGCAAATGCATCTTTTCAAGGAACCCAAAACTTTGGGAGCTCTTTCATTTCTTCTTTTCTTCTCTCTCTTTTTCTAGTGAGAGAAGCTCTGTATCTTGAGGGGTGACCATGGTCGCCCCTCACTCAAGGAGTGGGGGGGAGGTGGTAGCAAGGATGGAGCAAGGTAGTGGAGGTGGTGCCTTGGAGGTGGAGGCAGGGGAAGCTCCAAGGGGGGAGGCTTGACCATGGAGCTAGGAGGGCGCATAGAAGCTGATGGGAAGGAGGCGGCAAGGAGGCTACCCTCCCAGGGGTGTGATGAGGTTCTGCAAATAGAAGAAACATGGAACTGAACTGAGATGGAAGCAACCCGCATGTTACAGCTCACGGCTTCTGGACCAATGGAACAATAACATCAACTCCCGACTCCTCCATAGGCAGCGGCTCCAGAACTGGAAATGATCAGCAATTGGTTGACATTGCAGCAGGAGCAATGGAATTGGATTCCAATGAAACCGTATATGTTTGCTCGGCTGCTCAGAATCGAGCTGCCAGCTATAGGGAATTTGCGGCAATGGAGATGGACTCTATAGCCAACGGAAGCGGATGTGCTAGTGCTAATGTGGTTGAGACAATTATGAGGCAATGCGGCATTCTACAGGAAGGCACTTCTCCGAAGTGGCAGGCTCTCCTCCATCCTCAGCGGCACCACGCACGGCAGCGGGTTAGCAGAGAAATTGCGGACAGCACTCAGGCGGCACACCAATTGGAGGCGAAGCCAGGCTTACCTGAATGAGCAGGGCTAAATTCAAACCTGTTCCAGGATCAATTGATAGTCTAGCTACCATGGTATGTCAAGCAATCTCCCCTCAATGGGAGTGGCTCGGGTATTAGGGCAAGGCCTCAGGCGGTTTGAGTTGTGACCCCAACCTTCGTAATTCTGTATGGTAGATAGATTGCTTGGATGAGAATATAGGTACACCATGCCGACCTTCCATACACGGAAGGGGTGGCGACCCCATGTGCATTGCATGAATTTAGAGGAATGCACACCAGCTGTTTATAGAAATTCCTCAGAGAAGACTATAAGGGGAAATGATTGTTCTTTGGAGTCCAGTGAGGGGGGGACATTCAAAATACCCAATTCCATCCTCGGGAAACCACAACAAGGCCATGAAACACAAACAAAATGACACACTCCAAACAACCCTTGGAGGAAGCCACGGTTGTCCCCTTGCCAAAGTTCACTTTGATGAAATTAAAGACAATGAAGGAGTGGGTGTTACTCTTGATAATAACTCTATGCAATCCAATATCCAAAGACTTGAAGCAGCCCTAGTTGGTAAGCTACTTGGCAAAAGACTACCCTTCTACTTCTTAAACAAGCGACTAAATGGAGCAAATGGGGTGAATTAAATTTAGTGCTAGTTACTTGCTTCTATGCATCTTCTTCAACAATTGAGGCCCATGATGCGTGCTCCAGAATGGACCATGGTTCATTGCGGGAAATGTCATAGCTATGGACAAATGGAGTCCAACCTTCTCTCACTCATTGCGGCTTAACCTCTCCCATTTGGATCGACTACCTAGCCTCCTCATCTATTGGGATAGTAATGCAGCTAGAATTGCTTCCTATGTTGGTGAGCCAATGTGGATGGACAATCAAAGCGAGCAAATGGGGTCAAAGTCTTTATGCTGGGTATGTGTCAAAGTGGACCTCTCAAAAGTCTCCCACACTCTGGATCAATGGAGTTAATGGCGCTTCTTCCAAAAGTTGAGTATGAAGGAATTGCAACTCTGTTTCAAATGTGGCAGGTTGGACACAAAATTGATGTGTCAGATACTAACATAGCTCCCAATGTGCAACCCACCAACAAGAACAAAGCTCCCTCCTCTCTTTCAGTTCAGCAAACCACCCAACCACCTGATAAAGTGCAGCAAATTTTCAGCACTTTAGCAAATCCTACAGCTCCAGAACAAGGTGTAGTTCCAGCCGACCAAGCAAACAACATGCAGGAATATTCAAGCCATTCGGCCAGCACACAGACTGCAGAATTCTGCACTATGGCAGTAGTAAATACCAAAGGATAAATGGTCAGCAATGTCAATATAAGAAGGCTGCAGGGACTATGGGCCATGGACCTTAGTATCCGGAGGAAGCCAAGACCCTCAAACTTGAAACAGCAACCACGACAAAGGAGACACCCCATAGAAAATCTGCATAACATAAACAACAATGTAGAAGAAAATAGATTCGACACCAAAATCTTTGGAGGCTAGAAGAAGGAGGATAGAAGGAAACGACCAACAACAAACATTGATGAAGGGGAGGCCAACTCAACAACTCTACACCTTCCTTCCAGTTAAAGGAACACATGACGAATTTGTTCAAAAATAGAAATGTAAAAGCAGAATCGGATATCAAGGCACACTTCAATGAGAATTGGGTCAATTGGGCCCCATAAAAGCAGCTCACAGGAAACACAAGAAAAGTGAATTCCATATTGACATTGGGGAACTCCTCCCATGATGTCTACCATGACTTCCATCATAATGTGGAATTGCCGGGGTCGAAAAAAGGCCACTATCTCAACAAATTCTTGTAGAGCATCATGCTCTTTTCATTGGCCTTATAGAAACTAAAGTGGCGGACATCAGAAGGAGATTGATCAAATTGGGAGTTTTTTTCTTTAGGCATCCATCCTCTTTGGAGAAATGACTTAATTACTTTCTCTCCTCTCCGAAAATGAAGCATTGTGGGAGACATACAGCTGCCAGATAAAGCTATATGGAGGGTGACCATCTGTTATGCTAACAAAGACTACCACATTCGGTGGAGACTTTGGGACACCTTAACTCCTTGAATAAAACACCATCCATTGTTGGGGAGATTTTAACTGCATCTATGAGGCCAAAGATAAAAAAGGGGGGAAGCCTTCAAAAGCTCACGGGCGGCAAATGAGATGATGGAATTCCTCACCAATGGGGACTTACATGAGCTGAATTTTACCGGTCCAAGATTCACATGGACCAACAATAAAGATAAAAATAGTCGAATATGGGTGCGCCTTGATCGCTTCCTCATCAACTTCATTGCATCCAACCTCCTCCCCTTTGCACAAACTAAACACCTCTCAAGGATTGCATCTGATCATTGCCCTCCAAATCAACTCTAAGGAGATGTGAAAATCACAACGGTGGCTGAAATTTGAAGACACTTGGCTTTCATATCCTATGGCTTGGAAACTAGTGTGGAAATGTTGGCAAGGTAACTATGAAGGGTCAAGGGCTGAAAACTTGGACGGAAATGTGCACACTAAGGAACTTATTCCCTTTGGAGCAAACAAGCTCAAAGATTTGAGTAAGCAAAGGGACTACAAGAGAAATTTTGCAACTACTGGTGGTGATTGCTCCACGGGGATGACCGAGCAACAAGAGAAAGACCTCCAACTCAAAAATGAGGCAACTCAACCCCAGCCCCATTTATCTTGTTGGTGGCGAGAGCTAAAGTCAGGTGGGCTGAAGAGGGGGATGCCAACACACATTACTTTCACACCATTGCAACTGCTAGAAAGAGGTCAAATAGAATCAACACCCTCAAACTTGATGATGGCGGACTCGGGCCGTCCTCATCCAAGCTTTTATGAACTTTTTTCAGCGGAAGTGGAGTGCGCATCCCATTACTACTAACAATTGGCCCTTGTTTGCTGAAATCAACACCATCCCATCTCAGGTCTGTGATCTTTTGGAAGCAGATATCAATGAGGCTGAAATTTGGGAGGTGATCAAATCGATGGGTACTAATTGTGCCCCTGGGATTGATGGTATCACAACATCCTTCTACAAGTACTTTTGGAGGATCATTGGCCAAGATGTTGTGGCGGTCAAGGAATTTTTTTGGTAGTGGAACCATGATTCCTCAATGGAAGAAACCTTGGTAATTCTCTTGCCCAAGTCCTCCAATGCTGATTGTCCTTCAAAATAGACCCATAAGCCAATGCATGCCTACAAAGTCATAGCAAAATCCTAGTGTCTGAAAAACATATTCTACCAAATATCATTTAAGAGCGGTGCCTTTGTGCCTACTAGATCTATCTCCCAGCTTGGCCCAAGAAATTATTAATAAATTCCAACACTCCACCTCTCAGGAGGATTCATGGCCATTAAAATCGACATGGAGCAAGCATATGATAAAATGAGTTGGGAAACCTTAACTATAATCCTACAACAATTTGGGTTACCCATGAAGTTCCGGAATTGGATTCTCCAGTGCATTTCCTCGCCTTCCTTCTCCCTCTTGTTAAATGGGCAAAGAATTGAATGGATACAAGCTAGTTGTGGATTCCGACAAGGGTGCCCGTTATCTCCCTACCTTTTTATCCTTTGCTCAGAACTGCTTTCCTTAGCTATCAAGCAACATGGGGCTGAATTTGGTGTGCCTATCGGGGGAACATGCATATCACACCTTCTTTATCGATGACATTTTATTCACCACAAAAGCTTCCATTGCCCATGCAAAGGGTGTCCTCAAATTCTAACAATTATTGCAAGTGGGCCGGGACAGTATCAATTCCACCAAAGCTGTCATTATTTTCAAAAATACACAGATGGAAGGCCAATGAATCACTAGGCTCTACTAGATTCGGAAGAGTTGAGGAGCTTGATTACTTGGGTATTAAACTTGCCATGAGAAAATTAAAACAGGACTTTCGACTACTACAAAAGGCAAGAGGCAAAATCAGCTCATGGGGTGTTAGACACCTTTCAATGGTGGGTCGTCTTACACTTATACGGACATCCTTACTTTGCATCTCTATGTACCAAACCCACACAAATCCCCAAGGGAATTACCAAAGAGATTGAGAAGCTTGCTAGGAACTTCCTTTGGCAAGGAAATAACATTCAATACACTATGTTCCTTGGGACAAAATCTGCATGCCTACCAACAAAGGTGGCCTTGGCTTACACATGGCCGAAAGTTGGAATGGCCCCCTAAGGGCTAGAATGGCTTGGGAATTCCTCTCTAAACCTGACATGCTGCTCCACAAATGCTTGATTGAGAAGTATGGGCTGAACCCATGGCTAAGGGAACCCAAATGGGGACTCCAATTGCTGGAAAATTATCCAGGATGGTGCTTGCTGAACCCAAAATGGAAGATTAGCAATGGTAAAGAGGTGGACTAAACTCTACTTGGATTTCAGACCTTCCTCTTTCCAAATGGCCTACCTTTCTCAACATGGAGTGCATGGAGGATTGGAAGGTAGAAAACGATTGCTGAAAAGAAGATGGAACTCATGAAAATCATACCCTTTTGGTGGGACCTTGTTGAACTCATTTCCATTCCCATTGAGGAGCACCAAAATGACATCCCAGGCTCATCAAGGCACCCATGGGACAACTCTCACTTCCATATTATACAAAATCTATTTTGCTGAAATTTCAGATTGGCCATACATTTGAAACTCCCACCTAGGGAAAAGTTGTTTTGGTGGCGGCATCATCAAAGACTCTTTGCCAACTAACACTTGGCTTGCTCGGGGTTTTGACACCACCCTTTGCCCATGGGGTGTCTGGAAGAGAGACTGAACATTATTGTCCAATGTTCCGTTACAACATAATCAATTTGGCTAAATGCTTCAATCCCATTTTTTTAGCAACAGGATTTACTCCAAGCCCTCACTGAGGTATGCAGTGATAACTTGTGTTAGGCTAGAATGTATTGTGCTATTGTTTACCAGGTTTGGAGAACCCGTATAGCCAAGACTCATGACCACAACTATACAGAGGATTATTGCCTCCATTCTTAGCTCCATCACACATTCTACCTCTTTTCCTTTCCGAAGTAATGGGACATCACCCCCACATGGGGTGATCAAACCTTTGTGGTGTCCTCCCCTCCTAGTTGGATCAAGGCAAATGTGGATGGCTCCTTGCTTTCTAATGGGTGTGTTGCGGTGGTCTTAAGGGATGAGAATGGCAACTTCATCAAAGCCATGGGTCATTGCTTCCAACATTGGGACACTGTGGAATTAGCCATGCTCTACACCCAACACATCATTGAGCCTTGGATGACAGACAAAGGCATTGTCATTGAAGGAGACAACATAGGGGTGGTGGACCACCTCAAGCTCTCTCTTCACAACGAGATATGGCAGAACCGACTCCCTCACGCTCCAGACATCAGCTTTCTGAAGAACTTCCAGCAGGTCATTTTTACTTACACACAAAGATCCAACAATAGCTTGATTTTGTAAGATATAGCTACTACTTTTGATTTTGTTTGGCATAGCTCAGATAACCACACTATTCCTCCATAGTTTTTTATGCTTTTGGAGGTGGATAGGAAACATACTGTTAGTAGTTAGTTTTTGCTTTCATTTGCAACTATTATAACTTGTAATTAGTCTTTTTCATTATCAATGAAAATGCATCTTTTCAAGGAACCCAAAAGTTGTAGCCTTACATAAATTCCTTTTTTTCATACCTCATGACCAAAACTTTGAACACCTTGTGCGTGGGGATGTACCGATATTATTGTCCATTGCACTCTTACCATACTTTGATTCATTCTTGCAAAATTGGGGTTCTCAATTTCTATTTTCAGCAACCCGATCTCCTTTGCCATTCAAATGCACCAAGTAAGGTCTGTTGGGCTTTATGCTTTAGTTATCCTACAAGAGGGGGCCGTGTGTAATGCATGGCGTGGCCATGGCACTAATTGCCTCCATTCTAATCCATCATGCGCCTCCTCCTTCCCTTCCGGAAGCATGGGACATCACCCACCCATGGGAGATCAAACCTACCTGGTGTCCTCCCCTCTGGTTGGATCAAGGCAACGTGAATGGCTCCTTGCTTTCTAATGGGTGTGGTATTCTTTGTGGTCTTAAGGGATGATAATGGAAACTTCATATGGGTCATTGTTTCCAACATTGGGACAACACAACAGTGGAATTAGCGGCCATGCTCTACACTCAGAACATCATGGAGCCATGGATGATAGAGTACAGAGGCATTGTCATTGAAGGGGACAACATCGGGGTGGTGGACCACCTCAACTTCTCTCTTCATAGTGAGAATGAGGCGGCCTCGGTCTCGACATAAGCTTTTGAAGAACTTTCCACCGTTATTTTTGCTTACACAAGATCTAACAATGGCTTAGCGACTTTTCTGAGATAGCTACTACTTTGATTTTGTATGGCATAGGATAACCACACTATTCCTCTAGTTTGTGCTTTTGAGGAGGATAGGAAACATGCTGTTAGTAGCTAGTTTTTGCTTACTTTTGCAACTTTTATAACTTATAATCAGTCTTTTTCATTATCAATGCAAATGCATCTTTTCAAGGAAACCAAACACTTTGGCTTGGAACCCAAAAACTTTGGGGAAAAACTTTGGGGGCTCTTTCATTTCCACAATTTTTTTCTCTCTCTTGAGGCTGTCTCTCTTCTCTCCATGGTGGGGGTGGGGTCACCTCCCTACAAGGGACAAGGCTGCTAGGAGGGATGGGCGAGAAGGTGGCAAGAAGGAATGGGGCCATAGCAAGGAGGTGCTAGGGATGGACAAGAGTTTTGTTGCAAGGGATGGTCGGGTTGGTGCTGATTTTGACATGGAAATGCATGGAGAAGGTGGCAACTTCTCCAAAGAACCTACAAGGCTTCTCCGACAAGAGGAGGTGCTTGGGTTGGCAAGTGGTGGTCTTTGGTTTGGCAAAATGGATTTTGAAAATCAAGCCCTCGGTATTGTAGACTCTGCAGACGACTGTGGTCTGCCTGCACTCATGGCTTCTTGGGGCGGGGGATCTGGCCAGTGCATCAGAGGAGAGGTCTGCCATGGTAGGAGGAGTGGCCCTGACCCCAATCGCACGCAGGTGCCTTGATTCTGCGAGGCGGAACGGTCGGAAGGCGTGTCATAAATTCATGACATGGGGACCAATCAAGGAGATTGCTCGTGAGCGCACTACTGTGGGATGCACGAGCATGAGAATGGGCATGAGTGCATGAAGCGGTTCTTGAGTCACAGAGCTACCGCACCGACGCCAGCAACATCACATGGCATTAGCCTGATGGGAGGCCATATGAGCAGGCTAATGACATAAGAGGAGGCAGAGGACAAACCAAACCTAGCTAGACCTTTGTTCACTCTGGCTACTTCTACATTGGACTAGACATGCTAGATTGGCCAAACAAGTGGCCAATGGGGATGCTGATATGAATGATGATGAAGATCATGCTGGACTTACTAAGGCTAACAACACACACAAAGGCAAAACCGAGAGCATTGAGGGGACCCAATTCGGCCAAGGTATGTTCTACAATATATGTGATATGGATGACATTAGGGCTAGTTGCCTGGACCATATGGATGATTTTTCAGGTAGGGATCATGCGGGACACCCAATTGCAAGACCAAGATGTCTCTATGGTCGATCACATTGCCAGCAAGGCACACAAGGTGTTTGCACTAATGCCAAAGAGAACCCGAGCACCTTGCTTCAAGGATTGAACAAAGGGAAGGGCAAGGCTACTACCAACCCTTTGTTTGAAGACAATAGCCTCCTAGAGAGGCTTTTCCTAGAACTTCAAATGGTGCTAGCTCATCCAAGGGAGGGCAATGATCAAGCTAACCCTTGGAAGAAGAAGGAGTATGTTAAATTGTAGAAAAATGTAAAAGCACTCATGGAGGATGGCACACTGCTCTATGATGACCAAGTTGGATGACAATCAAGTGAAGCTTGAAAGAGCACTTGTTGGGAAGGTTTTGGGAGAAGACCATCATATTTCTATCAATGCAGACCGCAGGAAGTGGAGTCATGGGGGCTTTCAAATTGATTATGGTTGCTCCATTGCTTCGCTTGCATCTTTGAAACCACTAGGCTAGAGATGCCTTGATGAATGGGCCTTGGTCTGCTATGGAAATGTTATTGGGTTGGATAAGTGGACTCCTCAATCCCAAATCTCTTCATGGGCTCTCCTCCATTTGGGCACGCTTCCTAACCTCCCCTGCATCGGGATAATACTAATATTGCCGTGATCGCTTCCTTCATTGAGAGCCTCTGGGTGGATCACCCAACAAACTCATGGGGCAAAGCATGTTTGCAGTATGCATGCTTGATCTTTCACAAAAAACTCCCTGAGTTTGATCCATGGAAGAAATGGAAGGTTTTTCCAACAGTTGAGTATGAGGGGATTACTCAACTCTGCTTGTGGAAAGGTGGGACACAAGGTTGATTCTTGCCCCACCAAGGGGTTCCTCCACCGCCTCCCCACTATGGGTAAGACTTCCTCTTCTCCTCCCTCGCACTAATGCATGAGTCTATGCGAACTTGGCCCACCGCTGTCGAGAAGGGGAATGTAGCACCGCTAATCAAATCCAAAGGCAAGAATGTCAGACACAAAGGCTACTTCACCACCATTACCTACATACCGAGGAGCCCATTCTTCCTCGAGTATGGTCCATGGGTGGGTCACCGAAAGAAGAGAACTAACAAGCAAAAGAGTGATTAACTTGAAGAAGAAGGAAGGTGGGAAGCAAGGCCATAAGGGTGGCCAACCTAGCTACTCATCCCCTGAAGAGCTCCTCCTCAAGGAGCACCTTCAAAGCCCTCCCTATCACCGGCCTCCTCCCCATATTCCAAGCCAAAGCCAGCTGAGAGAAGCTCCAAGGGGAGAAGGCAACCATACAACCTACCACAGGGCAAAAGGCACACCACCCCCTCAAAGAAGAGGAAGAGGAGATAAATCCCCCATGGTGGCTTAATGTCTTCCATTCTTTTTGAATTGTAGGGGCCGAAGAAAACTACGGCCACTACCTACGCACCGACATTGGTGGCATGATATCTAGATGATTGGCCTAGTGGAAACTAGGATTGAAGAGATCTCGGAGAAGTGGACAAGTTGGTTGAAGTACCGGCAAGCTCATTTGTCACCCTCCATAGGGAATTCGTGGGATTATTATTCTTTGGCAAAGTAATCTGATTGGTTCACCCCAACCGCTCTACCGATCGATAGTTCTCGGGAAGTGTTAGTATGCCTAATAATACCCGGACTCTGGTCGGGTTTATGCTAATAAAGACTACCACCGTAGAGGACACTTTGGCGCACTATTCTTAGCAAGGTGGATCAGCCCCTACTATTATTGGTGGAGATTTTAATCATCCCGACTCAGAGATAAGAAGGGGAGGGAAGCCTTTTCTTACTCACAAAGCGAAAATGGAGGATTGCATGGCCTCCGCGACTTGCATGAGCTTGATTTTGTTGGCCAACAATTCACATGGACCAACAATAAGGATGGGCAAGTAAGATTTGGGTGAAACTCGCTGTGATCCTTGTCAACTCATTGGCATCCAACTTACTCGAGACAAAGGTCGCCACCTTTCTATTGCATCCGATCATTATCCTTTGTTTCGCCAGACAGATAGACCACATGGCTCCATACGATTTGAGGAGATGTGGCTTTCTTACCCTATGGCCTGGAAGCTGGTGTGGCAGAAATGGGAGAAAAATGACTATGGCTCTAAAGCTGATATTCTCCAGTGAAAAAGCAACAGAACATTGAAGGCCCTCTTTCATTGGAGCAAAAATAAGATGAAGGATTTGAACTCTCTAAAGAGTAAATTGGAGGAAGACATTGCTGAACTCCAGATCATTGATTGTTCTGATGATGGTCTGTCCACTACACAGGAGGCTGGTCTTCATTCCAAGGTGGTGGAGCTGAATTCTACTCTTGCTAGGCTAAACACTTGGTGGAAATAGAGAGCCAAGTCCGATGGCTTCATGGAGATGGTAATACATACTTTTTTCCACACTGCCAGACGACACCAATAGAATCAATGTGTCATGAGTGAGGATGGAAGCATTCGATGTCGATTATTTACCCTTCACCACTTTCTTCTGGATAAGTGGATCAAGGGGATGTTTCACTTGATGATTGGCCTACCATTCGACAGCAGTGTACCTCCTCATGTCAAAACTCTTCTTGATGCTAACATTACCGAAAGCAGAAATTTGGGAGGCCTTACACATGGGGCCCAATCGGAGCTCCGTGGATTGGATGGGATTACCTCATCCTTCTACAAGCAATTCCGGTGTGTGTGAGGATGGATTATTGCTCAGAGTTCTTTCTCACTTCCCATGGATGATAATTGGAAAGAGACGCTCATGATTCAAGAGAGTGGGCCAACTCCCATCCAAGTTCCCATTCTATGTCACCATTTACAAGCGGTTGCAAAGATCCCCGTGACTAAAGCATATCCTCCCCGCCATCATCTTCGAGGAGCAAGGTGCCTTTGTGCCACAGGAACATCTCACATCACCGCTTTAGCCCGTGAAATCTTAATAAGTTTAAGCACTCAACCTCTTGTTGGGGCATGGTGATCAAGATTGACATGGAGCATATGATCGCATGAGTTGGAAGACTTTGGAGAAAGTCCGGTCGATTTCCCATTCAACAACAAGTGGGATGATGTGTTCTCTTCTATCAATGGAAGACGGACGAGTGGATTGATGCTCGTGGTTTTGACAAGGGTGTCCGCTCTCCCCTTACTTGTTCATCTTGTGCTCGAAGCTTTACCCAAGCCTTCAAGCCCCCACTGGCATGTCTCGACTACCGAGGTACTCATCTCATCTCTTTATATGTCGATGATATTATTATTGCTTCTCGTGCATCAAGGGCACATGAAAAACAAATTAGAGGCATTCTTGAGGAGTACACGGACTGGCAAAGGATCTCTAAATCTTATCATCTTCACATGTACAACTAGATGGAGGACAAATCGGATTGCTAGGATGTCGGGTTTAGAGAGTCCAGAGATGGATTATCTTGGCCTCAAGCTAGCACTACAAGACTTCACAGAGTGATTACTCACCGATTCATCTGCAAAGGAGAAGAGCTTGGGGATCCCATCACCTATCCCTCATGTCCGCCTCCACCCGCTTCTCTTCATCGCCTCTGCATAATACATACCATCATCCCTTCAAATGTTTTGTCGAGATTGAGAAGCTCAGATCCTTCCTGGGATAAGAGCTCCACATAGAAGAGTGTCCACTATGTCAAGTGGAATGACATATGTTCACCTAAGGTTGGGGGGCCTTGGTTTTCATTCACCACTTGACTGGTCCTTAAGGGCACACCCTGATTTCATTCAAGCCTACTACTCTTCTACACCATGGAGAAGTATGGTGATGATATTTGGGGAGTTCTTTGAGAAGGGGTGATTCCAAGTCCCTGTCCTTCTCTGGAGCCCAAAGCCTCAAGCATATTATCCTGGAGGATTGATGGGAGCAAGGGTGTCTCTCACATACTTGGTCGATTTTTTTCCTCCGTGAGAGACCGACCTTCATTGATGTAGTCCCGGAGGATCGATGTTGAGTGCCTTCATTCACCAGATAGAGTCGGGACACGCCAAATTGGAGCTTCACTTTGGCCATGACCTGTTGAGTCGATCAAAGGAGTGGTGACTCACTGCACTTAGTGGCTGATATCCCTGAGACACATCTACCCCTAGGTAAGTCACTCACTTGCTTATGATGCTCTTCTCCTGGATTGCTCACTCAAGAGGTTTCGCCCATCCCCGGAGAAGTTATTTTGGTGGCATTTTGAAGGGTGCTATCCCAACCCTTTCGCATCAATGGACTTGTGGAGGAGGTTCAATGCCCATGGGGTCTGGCGAGATTTGGACCACATTCTCACTAGATGCTCTCTCACCACTGCCTTGCTACTGCTTCCACATCACATCTAATTTTGACCAAACATCGACGATCAAAGAGCTTATTTATCAAGTTTGAGGGCCAGAGAATGCAAAGACTCATGGATCACCTTATGGAACCCCAAAATTCACAAACATTTTGGAGGCTTTCACCAACACCGCATCCTTTCCTTTCATGAGCAATGGGAGCTCCACCACACCGCTATTTTCATACTCCTCCTGACTCCTCCTGATGGCTAAAGGCTAATGTGGATGGTGCACTCGCCCCAGGTTGTGTATTGGGGTGGTGATCGAGATGACATGGGCAATCTTATCAAGGCCGCAGTATTCGCCCAAAGATTGGGATAGCACAGGAGATGCATATAGCTCGCCATAAAGTAGCTTGTTGAGCCCGGATGCATGAGTTGAAGGGTATCATTCTTGAAGGAGACAACACTAGGTGACCTACCTCCAAGATGCTTAGAGAGTTATGATCCTCCACCAGCGATCTTGGCTTTCTCGTGAGTTCCACCTGTCTCTATCACGACTACATGCAAATTTTGTGCACACTTGCTACTACTTCTGAGTTTGTATGGCATTCTCATGATTTGTTTTATCCCTCCGCTTTCATGTTATTTTGAGGATGATAGAAGCATTTAGCTTCAAGTTAGCGCTTTTCTTTCTTTTGAACTTGTTTAGTTTGTAATATTTCTTTATTAATGCAAATGCAAATCTCAAGGAACCCAAAAAACTTGGGATCACCACATTCCATGCCTCTACACCCGGCTCTTTGAAGGTTCTCTCATTGGGGCTTTTCCTTCTTTGCAACATCATGAGATCTCTAAACCGCTCCCTGACCAAACCCTTAAGGACATAATGCTAGAGCGAGCTTCTATTACCACAGTTCAAATGCTGAATGTTCAACCAAACTCTGGACGTCCTTATGAACCCCAAAATTTCGGCAAACATTTAGGAGGGACCCAACACGGCATATTCGGGCCAGATTTCCATTAGCTTGTTGAGCAATGGAGCTCCATCACCTCGGCCATAAAGTAGCTTGTACCGCTCCTCCATGGCTAAAGGGTATCATGAGTGACATACACCACTCGCCACCAGCGAGAGATGACAGCTCGGTGAAGTGTCCACGATGCCACATCGAAAGCTCACCTTTGGACAAGCCTCGATATCTTGCGAGCTTTGAAAGCGGTATCATGAAGGAGATAGTTCTTTTATCCCTCATGCTTTCGCAGATGTTTACGTTGAATATTAGCATCCTGAGTTAGCAGATGGCACATCCTACATTAACAGCACATACCACTTGTTTTAGCTACCTCATGTTTCCATGAACGCTGAAACAAAGTAGCATGATTTTTCTTGCATGGGATGCGAAGACGAAGTTTAGCAATTAGTGTACACGCAAATGCAAAGCAGGGTTTCAAGGCCAAAAATAAGCATCACCGCCATCAACATGCCCTCTCTGAAGAGACTTTCTAGACTTTCTCTCTCTCAGAAGGGTGGTAACATTGAATTACCTCGCTCACAATTGAACGGATGATGAGAGGGTGGTAAGTCCCTGACGTCACTTTGAACGTTTTGATGGCAAAGAGGTGGCACTTGGCTTTGGCCCAATCCCTGCGCAGAATGAACGATAAGCAGGTGAACTGAGCACTATTCATTCTCGCACCGCCTACATCAGACTCTGCACGGTCATTGCATGGAGGAGACGATCGGCTAGTGGATTAATCGTATGGATGGATCCGGAGGTTCTGATCTTGGCAAGAACCCTACATCAGAGAGTTCCGACGCAGTCGGCAGGATTCACCCAGAGAGTATGCACCTGACGATCTTGTTCCTAGCTGAAAGATGGGGCAAAGCAATCTTGTGGTTTGTCGTAGCAGTACCGAATGCCTAATGTGAATGGGAAGCATGAAATAGCTGGGCATGGGAAATTATCAGTATGTGATCACACAACCTGCATGCGTATGGTGTAGACGGGAGCACAATTAGTGCCACGGGTGCTGGCAGCCGTGCAAATGGTGGAGGTGGACATGGCATGTGCAAAGCATACGAGCCGGGCATGGAGAGCGCCAAGATATGTGACGTGGGCGTCTGCACCATCATTAGTGGCAACGCAAGCGCCATCGAATGGTGCCACCTGAAAAGTGGCAAGGCGGCGGCGTTAGCTGGCTAAGCGCGTAAGGATGCTTAGCCAGGGCTAAGGGCCTGGGAGAAGCGTGCACTTGTCTATCTATTCATGCAGTGGCTATGCAAACCGCAAGGAGCAAGAGGCAGGGTACTATGCCCGACAAGGACATCCAGGTAACCCTGATCCCATAGCTTTGGGTGAGGAAGAGGGTGCTATTTTTTCTGATGCTATGGACTTTTCTTCTGAGGTTGATCATGCTGCAATTGTAGGACACCCAAATCTTAATGGGGCGGCTAACCAGGACCTTCACATGACTGATCACAGTGCTCCAGGATAGTGCACATAAGGTGCTTGTGAAAATGCCTCTAAAGCCCATAACACTTTTTTTTGGGGAGTTACTCATGAATTTGCTAAGGGACAAGGAACTGCTACTTCCAATCCTTTGTTTAAGCACCAACTCTAGAGGCCTCTTCAAAGACCATCCAATGAGGCTACCTCTCCCATGCATCCGAATGGGTTCCACTCCATCCAACGCATGGAAATGTAAAGAATTTGTAAAGCTGAGACCGGTCGACAAGGCTTCAACACTTATGGGGGATGGCACCACTATTTTACTTGATGATCAAGCAGTTGAGGACAATCAGTTGAAACTTGAGAAGGCTCTAGTTGGGAAAATCATGGGGAGAAGGCCTTCTTTCTTTTACCTTAACACTAATCTCCAGAGGAAGTGGGGACAATGGGGAAGTTTCAAATTGATTATGGTCACTCAAGATTGTTTTGTTTGTATCTTTGATACAACAGAAGCTAGAGATGCTGCATTGATGAATGGTCCCTGGTTTGTAGCAAGTAACATCATTGGATTGGAAAAATGGTCCCCTTCATTCAACCCTGCATCACTCAATGGTTTGTATTCACCTATCTGGGTTAGATTCTCTAAGTTACTTCTCTTATATTGGGACAACACAAACATTGCCAGGATAGACTCTTTCATTGGAGAACCTCTATGGGTAGACCACCAGACCAACACTTTGGGATGAGCATGTATGCCGATCGACCGACCTCTCAAGCAAGCTTCCTCAAGTGAGGGATGGATACATGGGAGACATGGTAGGTCATTTCAGCCTGTGGAATATGAGGGGATCTCCCAACTATGCTTTGCTTGTGGCAAAGTTGGCCACAAAGTGGACTCCTATCCTACCTCCAGGGCTCCTCCACCTACACCAGTCACGGGTAAGCCACAATCCATTCCTCCTATGCAGGATAATGGCAACATATCTATCCAGGGGACTACCCAACCTCAGGTGGCTGAGGGAGGTGAGTGTAGCACTGCACTAGTACCACTAGTACCAAAGGCACTGAGCATGGGCCACCATCCACCATCCCATCACCCATCGTGATCCCACTCCACCAGTATGGGCCTTGGGTGCTGGTTTCTAGGAGAAAGATGACTAGGCCTGTTCAGGGAGCCTTGAAAGCTAAGGGAGGAGGAAAACTAGGTCATAAACTTGGTCCTACTACTACAGCTACTCATACTTCTGGAGCACCACCACCACAGGCTCCACCCAAGAAGTTACTCCCCACATACTCCTACCTCCTATCTTCCAAGCCCGCCTTTGGACAAAGCCAAAAAACCTATTTGGGAGAAGGTTACCAAGAGCACTAGAAGAAAACTAAGGATCTCTAGGGCCCACATTGAGAGGGAGCTCCAGGAGTTGGGACAGAGTGAGGTTCTTCCAAAGAAGAGGAAGAATACTATAGTTACATCATGGTGGGGAAGCATCCCTATGGTTTTGATGATGTCTTCCATTCTCGAATTGTAGGGGCCTACAAGAAGACAATGGGCCACTCTATGCCACCCAAATGGCCATGACCTTGTATTATTGGCCTGGTGGAGATTGAGTTGATTTCTAGGTGTGGAGGTGGACAAGCGGGACCTGGCAATTTCTCCTGCCACCTCTGGGGAACTCGAGGTATAATCTTATGGTGACGTGAGTCGCTTGATTTTCTTCCTCTTATCATTTCGCACCAACCGGTCTTGGGCAAGGGATCGATAATTCCCAGTGGACACTTGGTTGGGTGTATGCCAACAACCTTAGGAGAGTGCTTTAAGAATATCAGAGATAGTGTAGATCTGTAGGTTCCAACTATCATTGGAGGAGACTTCAACTATATTCCCACACAAAATGATAAGAAGGGGAAAGGTTTACCTATTGCTAAGAGATGGAAGATTGCATGACCGACCATTGACTTAGACTTCATTGGCCCAAGGTATACTTGGACTAAAATAACAAAGATGGGAAAATCAAGATCTGGGTTCGACTTGATCGGGTTCTGGTCAATTCTGTGGCTTCGAACAAACTCATAGATACTAAGGTTCATCACTTACCTCATATTGCCTCTAATCACTGCCCACTTTTACTTTCAGTTTCGCCTGCTTCCCATGAGCCACCACAGCGGTGGCTACGTTTTAAGGACACTTGGTTGTCATACCTGATGGCATGGAAACTTGTGTGGCAGAAGTGGAGCAAGGTTGACTATGGTACTAAGGCAGCTGTGCTCCAAAGGAAAAGCAGTCACACCCTGCGGGCCCTCTACCATTGGAGTAGAAGCATGCTGAAGAACCTCCACTTGCTCAAGGAGAAGCTGGAGCGGGACATTGTCACCCTTCGTGATCAGAATGTCTCGACGCTAGTCACTGACGATGGTGAGCTTCGCTCCAAAGTTGTTGAGCTTAACTCTACTTTGGCTAGGCTCAACACTTGATGGAAGCAGAGGGCGAAGACTAGATGGCTACAACAGGGTGATGGTAGCACACACTTCTTCCACACCGTTGCTTCTTCTCAACATTGCATCAACAGGGTCAGTGGTGTTATGGAGGATGATGGGGGACTGGTGGATAGCCCGGAGGCTATATCTGTGGCCTTTACCACTTTCTTTCAGCAGAAATGGGTTGAGGGGGCTGTCTTCCTAGACAATTGGCCTTCTCTACCTTCTGAGCAGCATGTACCTTCTCACATCACTCCCCTTCTTGATGCTTCCATGTCGGATGAAGAGGTTTGGGAGGCCCTACACTCTATGGGGCCAATCGGGCCCCGGGCTTGGATGGGATCACTTCATCCTTCTACAAACACTTTGGAGATGTGTGAAGACCAACAACATCACTGCCATCCAGGAGTTCTTCGATACCTCCCACATGGATGATTCATGGAAGGAAACTCTCATTGTCCTGATTCCCAAGGTAGCTGGTGCTGATTCCCCCTCCAAGTATCGGCCAATCAGCTTATGTCAGACCATCTATAAGCTGATTGCAAAGATCTTGGTGAACCGGTTGAAGCATCTTTTACCGTCCTTATTTCTGAAGAGTAGGGAGCTTTTATCCCACAGTGGAACATTTCTCATCACTGCCTCCTTGCCCAAGAGATCTTCAACAGGTTCCAACATTCCACCTCTCAGGTTGGCTTTATGGCCATCAAGGTGGATATGGAGCCTATGATAGAATGAGTTGGCAAACTCTGGAGCAGATGCTAGCTTTAATGGGATTTCCAGCCAAGTTCAACAAATGGGTGATTTAGTGTGTCACTCATCCCAAGTACTCCATTTTGCTGAATAGCAGAAGGACTGAGTGGATTAGCGCTCATTGTGGCTTCTGACAGGGGTGTCCTCTCTCACCCTATCTCTTCATTCTGTGTTCTGAGCTTCTTACACTGGCATTTAAGCAGAGGGGGCCCAACTTAGGCATGTCAGTGGCTACTAGAGGTACTTGCATCTCTAACCTTCTTTATGCTGATGACATACTGATTATCTCCCAGGCCTTGATGGCATACGAAAAGCAAATCAAGGACATCCTTGATGATTACTGTGCCTGGACGGATTAGCGCATCAATTGTGCCAAGACGGCCATCCTGTTCAGTAAAGCAGCAAAAAGATGGAGGATGAACTGCGCCATTAGGATTATTGGGTTTAGGAGAGTCTAGGAGATGGACTACCTGGGCATTAAGCTGAAAATGCTGAAGTTGTACAAAATGGATCACTCCTAGTTGATTCAGCGGGCCAAGGAGAAGATTACTACCTGGGGATCACGACACCTCTCCTTGGTGTCTACACTCATTTCTTCAGCCACGATCTTTGGGGTCCATCTATCAGCTGACACATACTATTTTTCCTATGAATGTGTTGCAGGAGATCGAGAAGATGTGTAGGTCCTTCCTTTGGGACAAGAGCTTTACCCAGAAAAAGCATCCAATACTTGAAATGGGCCATCATTTGTACACCCATGAGGATTAGTGGACTTGGGTTCCATTCTGCCACCACTTGGATGGGCCCTCAAGAACGCTAGCTTAATTTCTTACAGTTGGATTCTCTTCTCACCCTTTTTACGGGGAATGGTATGGGGATGATATTTGGAACAGCTCTCTGAGGCAGGGGGACTCCAAATCTTTGGCTGTTATCCTAAGTGGAGCTTAGAGCCTTCTACCTCTCATCTGGTGGAGACTTGCTGATGGGAACAAGGTACAGGCTCTTTCCCAGACCTGGCTGGCTGACACTCCACTTTCCAGGAGACCTACCTTCATTGATGTCGCTACCCTTGAAGACCTCCGGGTGTGCTCCTTCATACAGGAGATCTGGACACCTGCAAAATTGGAGCTTCACTTTGGGTGATTTGGTGGATCGATTAGAGGGGTGATGCGCACCTTGCCTTAGATGAGCGGGGCGATACATCTTCCTCTAAGAAAGTCCCTCACTGCACTTGCTTATGAGGCTCTCTTTCCACCCAGTGATACTATCAGTCCATGGCTTCAGAGGTTCCAACTACATCCACGAGAAAAGCTCTTTTGGTGGCGTGTCCTGAAGGGGTTGTGCCAACGTTCACCTGGCTCCGTGAGAGGGGGCTGATGGAGGAAGTCCAGTGCCCTTGGGGTTGCACTGAGCAGGAAGACTTGGAGCATATTGACGGATGCTCTCACGATGGCTGTCCTCAGGTTCTTTCATCTTGGGGATTCATTATGCCTTCCTTTACCAGTTCACAGGATCTCTTCAGGGCATTTGACAGTACTACTAAGGCAAACTTAGCTTGGGGACAAGCTTACTGCTATGTGATATACCAGGTATGGAGGACTCAGAATGCCAAGACTCACGGCCGTCCACATGGAACCCCCAAGGTGCTTGATGCAAACATCTTGGAGGCATTCACCAACACCTCTGCCTCTCCATTTCAAGAGCAATGGGAGCTCCATAAGCCACATCGGCTATTTCCTCACTCATCTTGGGCTCCCCCCCAGGATGGCTTGATGGTGCACTCCTACCCTCTAGCATGGTAGGTATCAGGGTGGTGATTAGGGATGATACTTGCAATCTCATCAAGGCTACTGGAATTCACCTCCAACATTGGGATAGCACACAGGTTGAGTTGCAGGCAATGCTTGCAATTAGACAGTTTCTTGAGCCATGGATATATGAATAAAAAGGGCTGGTCTTGGAAGGAGACAACCACATGGTGACTTACTATAGAGACCACCATAGAGATCTTGGGACCAGGAAGCACCAGATATTGGCTTCCTTAGAGGTGATCTTTTCCCACATTTGCAGGGACCACGGCGGTCTGCGACGCACTCTTGAGTCGGACTTTTGTTTGTTGGCACTTTCATGATACTTGTATGTTTCCTCCTGCATTTACTATTATTTTAGAGGATGATAGAGAGCAAGTGGCTCCTGCTTAGCTTGTTTATTCTTTCCTCTACACTTTTGTGTTAGTTGTAACCATTTTTTACATATTAATGCAATTGCAACTTTCATGAAACCCAAAAACTTAGGAGAGGCTCTTCATTTCTCTTCTTTTCTTCTCTCTCTTACTTTCTAGTTAGAAGCTCTTGGGTATCTTGGGGGGGGTGACCAGGGTCAGCCCTCACTCAAGGAGGAGTGGGGGTGGTGGAAGTAGGGATGGCCAACAAGGTGGTGGTGGAACTTTGGATGTAAGGGCTACAAGCATGAAGGGAGGAGCTGGTGGCAGTTTGACCAGCAAAGGAACCAGGGAGGAGTATGGAAACTCATGGCTCCAAGGAGGATGAGGGAGGTAATGGACAATAAGGAGGTGAAGGCAACCGGCCCTTGGAGAGGGCAGAGCTAGGCTCGGGTTCAGCAGCCATGGAAGCAAGCCATATGGATCTTGACTCCAGGGGGGAGGAGGAGGAGGCTGAGCGGGTCTAGCTAGAGGAAGTTAAAGCCAGCGAGAAGAAGTCACATCTGAAGCAATGGAACAATAACCATGGCATTAAACTCCTCCCTCAGCATCGGTTCAGGCGTGAATGCGGTGGTAGTGCATCGTGAAATGGAATTGGATTCTAATGAAAGCGTAGCTCATTATTGTGGTTGATCGGTACTATAGTGGAAATTGGTATGGAGATGGACTCGCCAATTGTAAGGTAATTGCTAATGAACATATGGGTGAGGCCAATTAGGAGCAATGTGGTATGATAGAGGCGGCTACTATCTACCGGTGCTCAAAGCCTTCTCTCAAGCAGCGACGAGCTGTGCACAGCAGAGGCGAAGAGAGCAGCAACAATCGGGTGGATAATCGAGCTGAGACATCGGGAGAATGCAACATGAGTGGAAATGCTGAATTCAAACCCATTCCAGAGTTGATATATAGCCTGGTTTCCATCACTGGTATGTCCAAACAATCTCCCTTGAATAGAGCGAGTGGCTCTCGGGTCTTAGGGCAAGGCATCTCCTGCGGTTTTGAGATGACCGACCCCCAACCTTCCTATGTGAATTACCTTGTATGGTAGATAGACAATGCTTGGATGTGAATACCCAGGTACACCATGCTAGCCTTCCATATTTTGATGAGTGGAAATCGACCCCATTGCGACTCCATGAATCGGAGAAGTGCACACAACTTTTTGCCGTAATGCCAGAGAAGATCATAAAGCGAGAACCAATTGAGCGGTGGTGGTGATACATAGGGACATTCAGTTCTCCCACTTCCCATCCTCAGGAGACCACAACAAGGCCATCTAACACAAACAAAACAACACACACTCCAACTAACCCTTGGAAGCCAGTTGTCCCTTGCCAAATTTAGTTTGATGAAATTAAAGACAATGAAGGGTGTTACTCTTGATGTGAACTCTATGCAAAATAATATCCAAAGGCTTGAAGCAGCCCTAATTGGAAGGCTCCTTGGCAAAAGACTTCCCTTTTATTTTTTAAATAATGACCTAAATAAAAAATGGAGCAAATGGGGGTCAATTCAACTTAGTTTTAGTTGCTTGATTGCTTTATGCATCTTCCAATCAATTGAGTGATCTTTGTGCTCACAGAATGGGCCTGGTTCATTGCAAAAATGTAGCCATGGACAAATGGAGTCCAACCTTCTCTCGACTCATTGCATGGCATAACTTCTATTTGGATGAGATTACCTAGCCTACTCATCTATTGGGATAGTAACAATTTGGCCAGAATTGCTTCCTATGTTGGTGAGCCTATGTGGATGGACAATCAAACAATCAAATGTGGACAAAGTCTTTATGCTCGGGTATGTGTCAAAGTTGACCTCTCCAAGAGTTTCCCACCTAGAATCTAGATCGATGGATTCAATGGACGCTTCTTCTAAAAAGTTGAGTATGAAGGAATTGCACAACTTTGTTTCAATTGAGGGAAGGTAGGACACAAAATTGATATGTGTCCGGACAAGGCTCACATAGCTAACCATATGCAACCCAATAGCAAACATAAAAATCCCTCCTCTCCATTAGATTAGAAAGCCACCCAACCAAGCGATCAAGCAGAAATCTTGACACTTCAGCAAAACTACCGACAAAAAACATGTCAAAGACCCATGGCATGGAGAAAGCCATTCGGACACAAATAGAAATCTACACTATGGCAGCAGGACATACCAAAGGAAAAATGGTCAGCAATGTCACTGCAGCCAATGAAGAACTTGAAGGGGCCTATGGGCCATGGACCCTAGTATCCAGGAAGAAGCCAAAACCCTCAAAACCTGAAAATCAATCCCTACAAGGGAGACACCAACAAGAATCTTTGCAGCGAGCAGTAGAAAATTTAGGTTGCAGATGGTAACAACACCAAAATGCATGAGTCTAACATAGTGGAAAGTAGGAAAATAGGCCAACAATAGCCAAGCCAAGGTGAAGGAGAGGCCAACTCCAATGTCTCCATACCTTCCTTTCAGGCTGTCAAAGCACAACATGATGATCTGAAATTGTTCAAGCATAGGAGTGCAAATGAGGGGCAAAACTGGATATCCAAGGAACACTTCACCAAAGAACTGGGTCAATTGGGCCCTATCAAAGCAGCTCCTCGTATACGCAAGAAAAGTGATTTCCATATTGACACAGGGGGGTACCTCCCATGATGTCTACCCATGACTTCCGTTATAATATGGAATTGCTGGGAGTCGTAAGAAGGCCACAGGCAACTATCTCCGGCAAATTCTTGGAGAGCACCATGCCTTCTTCATAAGCCTTATAGAAACCAAAGTAGAGGATGTCACAAGAAGAGAAATTGATAAAATTGTTGGGCGCAATACACCAACCAGCAGTAGGAAAATCTGGAGGCATCCTTGCTCTATGGAGAAATGACTTAATCACCTACTCTCCTATCACACAACATGAACAGTGCATGTGGGCAACATTCAGTTACCTAACAAATCCATATGGAGGGTGGCAGTCTGCTATGCTAACAAGGATTACCACACTCACCGGGGGTTATGGGACACCTTAACTCCCTTGCTGAACACAGATTTGTCGGCTATCATTGGGGGAGATTTCAATTGTATTTATGATGCTAGTTATAAAAAAAGTTGAAAGCAATTTAAATTCTCTCCAGCGGCAAAGGAGATGATGGACTTCTTGATGCTTGGGGACCTTGATGAGCTAAACTTCAATGGTCCCATGTTCACTTGGACCAACAATAAAGATATAAGCAGCCCTATCTAGGTGCGCCTTGATCGCTTCTTCATCAACTCAATTGCCTCCAACCTCCTCCCTCTTGCTCAAACCAAACACCTACCAAGGATTGCATCGGATCATTGCCCTATCCTTCTCCAAATTCAGGCCAAAGAAGAGTGGAAATCACATAGAGGGCTACGGTTTGAATACACTTGGTTGTCTTACCCAATGGCATGGAAGCTTGTTTGGAAAAATTGGCAAACCAATTACAATGGCTCCAAAGCTAAAAACTTGGATATGAAGTGCAGTAAGACATTGAAGAACCTATTCTATTGGAGCAAGAACAAGTTCAACGACTTAAGCAAACAAAGAGACATCCTCCAAGCGAAAATTATGCAACTACAGGTGATTGATTGAACTCCAATGGGGCTGACTGAGCAGCAAGAGCTGGAACTCTGCCATAAAGCTAATGAGCTGAACTTAACTCTTGCCCGCCTCGCTTGTTGGTGGAAACAAAGAGCCAAAATCAGGTGGGCTGAGGAGGGGGATGCCAATACTCATTGTTTCATGCAGTTGCCTCTGCTTGGAGGAGATCTAACAGAATTAACACACTCAAGCTTAAAGATGGTTGGAACACGGATGATCCAACCTTAATCCACCAAGCCTTCATGAATTTTTTCTGATCAATGGAGTGTTCTACCTATCACTACCTCGGATGGCCTTGTTTTGAGAAGCCTCACCAAGTTGGGGAACTACTAGAGATGGACACCAATGAAACTAAAATTTGGAGGTGATCCGTACTATGGGTGCCAACCATGCTCCGGGAATAGATGGCATCAACACATCTTTCTTTAAGCACTTTTGGAGAATCATTGGCCAGGACATCATTGAGGCTATAAAGGAATTCTTCCACAAGGGCACCATGGCTTCTCAGTGGAAGGAAACATTGGTGATCCTCTTGCCCAAATCACAGAATACTGATTGTCCAGCAAAATTTAGACCTATCAGCCTTTGTAGAACATCATATAAAATCATAGCCAAGATCCTGTGTGTCGACTGAAAAATATTCTCCCACACATAATCTCTGAGGAGTAGGGGGCCTTTGTACCTCATAGATCGATCTCACACCACTGCTTGGCAGCTCAGGAGATAATTAACAAATTTCAACACTCTAAATCTAAAGATGGCTTCATGGCACTCAAAATTGACATGGAGCAAGCTTATGATAAAATGAGCTAGGAAACTCTTGCTCTTGTCCTCCATAAATTGGGTCAGAATTGGCTTCTCCAATGTGTCTCCTTTCCCTCCTTTGCACTTCTACTCAATGGCCAAAGAATAAACTGGATAAAAGCCCATTGTGGGTTTCGACAAGGCTGTCCACTATCTCCATACCTCTTTATACTTTGCTCGGAACTCCTTTCCATGGCTATCAAACAGCAGCAAACCGAACTTGGTGTTCCCATAGCCAATGGAGGCACTAATATATCCCACCTTTTATGCCAGACATCCTCATCGCATCCAAAGCCTCAATCACCCATGCCAAATGCATCCTCGAGTTAATGATTATTGCAAATGGACCGCAATGATTAATGCCAAAAGTGCTATTATTTTCAGCAAAGCCATCCTGGAAAGAAAATAGATTTGCCATGAGGTTCAAGAAAGTCTAGGAGCTTGAGTACTTAGGCATCAAATTGTCCATGAGAAAATTAAAAACTACAGATTTTCTGTAGCTAACCAAAAAGGCTAGAGATAGAATAAACCAATGGGGTATTCGACACTTGTCTATGGTGGGCCGTCTCTAAGTTATCAAGTCTTCTTTGCTCAAGATCATTCCTATGTATGTGTTACTCACACTTTGGTACCAAAAGCATTACCAATGAGATAGAGAAACTTGCTAGAAGCTTCCTTTGGCAAGGGGACCCAACCATCATGGCTTACATTATGTTGCTTGGGAAAAATCTAAACACCCTTCAGTTTGGAGGACTTGGGTCGATTCCGAGAGGTGGCACGGCCACTCCATCGTGACATTAGCTTGGGAATTTGTTACCAAACCAACTACACTTCTACACAAGTGTCTTTTGGAAAGATATGGGAGGAATATATGGCAGCAAAACCTGAAACAAAGTGACTCCATGAGCTGGAAAATCATCACCGAAGGGGCAAAAAATCTGCAGCAGAATTTGTGTTGGAAAATTGCCAACGGTGAGTATATTGACTTCCTAAACTCAACATGGATTGCTGATCTCCCGCTGGCCAAATGGCCTACATTCCTTAACATGGAATCCACTACTAAATGGAGTATTGCCACACTAATTACAACCAACAAATGTTGGAATTTGGAGAAATACAGGATCGCAGGCAACCTTATGGTCATGATCTCAAAGGTACAAATATGGGCCAACCAACATCAGGATCAATCTGAACTAATCAAGAATCCATTGGGGACCACCATCACTTCAATAGTCTACCAAGGTATATTTGCTGAAAGTGAAGAATCAATTTACAAATTGCAAAAGCTGAAACTTCCCCCTAAGGAAAAAATTTTCTGGTGGAGACTCATCCAGATGCTATACCAACCCGCTGGTTGCTGGCTTAACAAAAAACACCTTGTGCCCTTGGGGATGCAACCAGGAGGAAGATATAGAACATATTGCTATCCACTGTACCCTTACCAATGCTATAATTCAGATTCTTGCAAAATGGGTGTTCTCCATTCCTATTTTCCTATTTTTGGCGATCTCCTTCAAGCCATTGCAACCAACCAAGTAAGGTGTGCTGGGCTAAATGCTACTGTGCCATCATCTACCAAGTATGGAGAGGCCGTAATGCTAAAACTCATGGTTGTAGCCATGACACACCGAAGATTATTGCTGCCTCCATTCTTGAATCCATCACCCACATCTCTTCCTTCTCCTTCCAGAAGCAATGGGACATCACCCAGCCCTATGGGCTGATCAAACCTACATTGTGGTTTCCTCCCCCTCCTGGTTGGATCAAGGCCAACGTGGATGGCTCCTTGCTTTCTAATGGGTCTGCTGGTATTGTTGTGGTCTTAAGGGATGAAAATGGCAACTTCATCAAAGCCATGGGTCATTTCTTTCAGCATTGGGATAGCCCAACTATGGAATTAGCGGCCATGCTCTACACAAGGAACATCATAGAGGCTTGGATGATGGAGTACAGAGGCATTGTCATTGAAGGGGAAAAAATTGTGGTGGTGGACCACCTCATGCTCTCACTCAACTGTGAAATATGATAGAACCGACTTCCTGACGCTTTTGACATCAGCTTCTTGAAGAACTTCCACCAGGTCATTTTTTCTTACACACAACGATCTAACAATAGCTTAGCCGACTTTTGTGCAGATATAGCTACTAGCTTTGATTTTGTATGGCATAGCTTAGATAACCACACTATTCCTCCACAATTTTTTGTTCTTTTGGAGGAGGATAGGAAATATGTTGTTAGTAGCTAGTTTTTTCTTTCTTTTTTTTTACATTGTAATCAGCTTTTTCATTATTAATGCAAATGCATCTTTTCAAGGAACCCAAAACTTAGGGAGCTCTTCATTTCTCTTCTTTCTTTCTCTCTCTCTCTCTAGAGAGAGAAGCTCATGGGGACATGGTCACCCCTCAAGGAGGAGTGGGGGTGGTGGTAGTAGGGATGGTCGACAAGGTGGTGGTGGAACTTTGGATGTGAGGGCTGCAAGCATGAAGGGGGGAGCTAGTGGCAGTTCGGCCAGCAAAGGAAGTCAACCAGGGAGCTCCAAGGGGAGACATGGCAAACATGGCTCCAAGGAGGATGAGGGAGGTAATGGACAGCAAGGAGGTGAAGGCAACCGGCCCTTGGAGAGGGCAGAGCTAGGCTTAGGTTCAAAATCCATGGAAGAAGGCCATATGGAGCTTGACTCCAGAAAGCAAGTGATAAGGAGGTAGAGGATGGGGCCAAGGTCTAGCTGAGGAAGTGAAATTCAGCTAGAAGAAGTGCACTATAAGTAATGGAATAGTAACCATTAGACTCCCCTCGGCAGCTCATGGTGGCACCGACCAAGAGGTGTGGTAGTGCATCGGCTAACATGGAATTGGATTCCAATGAAACAATAGCTCATTATCTAGCAGTTCAGAATCAGGCTTCCAACTATAGTGGAAATTCAGCTATGGAGATGGACTCGGCTGCCAATTGTAAGGTAATTTCTAATGAACATATGGGTGCGGCCAATTAGGAGCAATGTGGTATGATAGAGGTGGCTACTACCTCGGCAACGGCTGCTCAAACTGAGCACCTTCTCTTAAACAACGGCCAAGAGCTGGTGCTGCAGCAGATGGAAGATGGAAGTACTGCAAGCAACAATTGGGTGGCTAATCAAGCTGAGACATCGGGTGAATGCAACATGAGTAGAAACACTGAACTCAAACCCATTCCAGAGATGACGCATCATGCCATCATGTCCAAACAATCTCCCTTCAATAACGAGTGGCTCTGGGGGCGCACCAATTTTGAGTTGACCGACCCCCAACCTTCCTATGTGAATTCTACTTGTATGGTAGATAGACAATGCTTGGATGTGAATACCCAATAGGTACACCATGCTATTGACCTCATTTTTGGATGAGGTTAATTTAGCATGCTTAGGACACTATGCCTAGTGACCTAGAGAATTCATTCACCTGGGTTGGATCTAAGTCATCTTAGGTAGGATCAACTCAAGCATGAAAATTCAAAATCATCTTAACCAATGAATGTGCAGATTAATCATCTTAAACACCATTAATAAGTTAATATTAATCTCCAAATCAAATAACAAAATGACAAAACAAAACAAACAAAAAAAAGATTAAAAAATAGATAAAGAGAGAAAATTCCTTTTGCCCTCATCACCTCTTCACCTCTTCCCTAAGGACGATGATGGAATGCAAAGAGAAGTGAGCTAACAAACTTCCAAGTATCTTCCATCATTCAAACTGATCAAGAGGAATTAAAAAAAAAGCCATAAGAGATTTCGGCTAGGCATAAAAAAGGGAGATACACACTCTCTCAAGGCAAGAAAAGCTCTCATACACCATCCCACATCAAGTCCGAAGCCAAATGAAATCCCCTTTCCTTCCAAGTGCTCTCAACCATTGGGAACACCAAAACAAAAAATTCAATCTAAAGCTTGGGCAAGAGATCAACCCACAAGGAATTAGCTCAATTCTTCTAGAGCAGGACTTTCCCTTGAAGAAACAAAGCTAGTGAATTGATTTCAATGTCTAAAGCTCCCTAAATCGAGGTATGCCATTAACAACCCTTCTTTTTATTTAAAGCTTTCAGCCTTGATCATTTCCATACAAGGGTTTCTCTCTAGTGAGATCAAGCCATATGGATTGAAACAGGATCATTCAACGATCATGTAGCACTTTAAATCATCCAATTTGGTTGCGTAGATCAAAAGTTATTAGCAAAACAAGTTGAACGGTCCACGGCTCCCGCAAGGTTTGAGGGAGACAAAATCCAGACCGTCTGTTTCTTTTAAAAGAAATAGACGGTCCAGATCTAGGCTGTTAATTTGATTAAATCCCTTTTAGGAATCACGGGAATGATCTAGACCGTCCGATCCGCGATCGGACGGCCTAGGATCGTCCAGCGGGATCAACTCAGGCGCGACACGCTCTTGATCCCGCGAAACCGTGGGATCATCAGGGAACGTCTAATCTTTGATCGGACGGTTTAAAGCTAATCCCACTCATTTTAGTTAAAACGCGTGGGACCCGTAACTTAAAAACCGTTAAAAACTGTTAAGCAACGATTTAATTAATTTAAAAAATATTTAGAAAACTTCAAAAAATCATAACAAATCAAAAAAAAATCAGACAAATATAAATAAAAGCTCAATGGATTCATATTAATGAGAGAAATCTATTGAAATTAAAATCCCCAATTTCCTTGGGTGATTTTTACTTAATTTAGGCTTAATTGAAAAACATTAAACCTTAATTAATCTTCAATTAATAATCCAATTAAGTTTAAACTTTATGGAAATGAAATTAAGCTTAAAACATACCTTAGGTAATTTTTTGGGGATTTAATTCTCTGAAATAAAATGAAATTAAAATTTTATGTGAGTTAACCTTTAAATTAAATAAATTAATTACCCTTTAATAAAATAATTATAAAATTTTAATTTAATAATCTTAAATAAAAATAATAAACATCAAAATAATAATTGAACTTAATTAAACTAATATAAACCTAATATGAACTAAATTAACTTAATTTGATAATTAAAAGAATAAAATAATTCAATTAAATTACTTGAAATTAATTAAATCATAATAAATCAACCAGGAGAAAATTATGAATAAACCCTCATTGGAAAGCTATTTCGAATATGCAAAAAAATAAAATATCTTAATTAATCTTAATTTAGGTTTTAATTAAATAAATAAAACCTTAATTACACTCTAATTACATCTCTAATTAAACTTAAACTTTAGGAACATAAAATTGGCATGAAACCCCACTTTTCATAATTATCTGAAACCCAATTGACCTATAAATTTGGGAATCTTAAATTTCCAAATCTCTAGGTCAATATGAACTAAATAATAGTTAAGAATAATCAATAATTTATTAAATCAACAAATAAATTGAACCAATCTGAAATAAACATCAGAACAACTTAGGGTAATTCATTAAAACTTTCTAAGTCAGAGAATTTAATCAAATATCAAAATTATAAGAAAATCAATACTTAATCAAATCCAAACATAAATGAAATTAAAAGGATTAATTAAAATACTTAAGAATTTAGTTAGACTTTTGGAAACCTCATTAGGATTTAGGATGTGAAATAAAGTGAGTTTCACCTAAAAATGAAATTGATTCTATTTCTCATTCTTGAAAACTTAAATATAACCTTAACCAAATAAAATGAACATAAAAAAATAAGAATTAAATCATTAAATCATTTGAATTGAAACCAACCAATGGTAAAATTAAACTAATTCAAATTTCACACTTCAAAACTTAAACTTAAAGGCAAGAAAGACTTACCACACAAACCCCACTACTACAGATTATTTATGTCACGGACCCTAGATCTAGGTTAGATGCGTGATTTTCTTTTAATCTCATGTGATATATTGTGATGTGCTCACATGTCTGTGGTGTATTGCTTTAGAATGGATGCCTAGGCTTTTTGTTAGGAAATGTTAGGGTGTTCTTTCTAGATTTAACATTATTTTCTGCAGGGACCGTTAAAGGGATCGCTTTAATAAATAAATCATAAAATTATCGTTTGCTTGCAGATGCTAAAAATCCTTAACATAGTCCATATAGTGGGCTTTAAAGCAATTAATGCTAAGCCCATATGTTTGGAAAATATAAACTGCTTGGTGTGCTGTGTGTATTTCCTAACATCTATTTTACAAGGCTTAGGACTTTCTTTAAATTTTAAATGTAAATTTAAGCTTAGAATTAGGTTAGGATCTATGGGGTCTAGGATTAGCAAGAGCTGACCTAACCAGGAGATGGTGCGGTGGTCTCCTGTGGAGCCCAATGGATGTCCCTGAAGGAGACTTTCCTGGAAAGAAGACCCATAGATCTAAACTTGTAGTTCTAGGCCGGGTTGTATAAGGCGAACTCTCATTTTCCAATTTTCTTTCTGGTGCGCAGCATCTACCTACATTTTTTCTTATATAATTTGATTTGGCTTGATTTATTTTGGGTGTGCAATAGAAACAAGATGCTTTTCTTAGGTTTCTTTCTCTATATGTTTGTCGTGATGTATGACGTAGGCTCATAGGATAAACTAAATTTCCTACCCAACTAAATCAACTGAAACATAAAATAAATACAACTCATAATCTTCATATAAAAGCCTAGGTATTAAAATAAGATAAAATATGTAGCAACCCTTAGCTGGATGTGTCATGCATAATCATAGTTTCACTCTTGATTAATGAAGGAGTTCCATCTTTACATAGGCTTTACCTTTGAGAGCCTATGATGGAAGTACACCTTCTTCTATTTTGATTTGGCCCATAACCTTTTTCTAATTACATAATTAGGCATAAATTGCATTCCTTATGGCCTAAATGAATCGTGAGTCAAAAATTATTAAAATCTAAAAAATGTGCATTAGTTATATGCATCTTCATACCCTACATAATCTTAGGGATTAGGGAGTAAGTCTAGGTTCATAGATTTCTTTCCTAAAATTGCAACAAACCAGCCATCTTACATTCATATGACTTAGCCTCATGGTTTTATAATGCGATTAGGTGATTTGACCTTCTCCAGTTGTAATCCCAAGAGTCGATAGGTTAGTTCCTTCAAGTTAAGAGAATGACCAATGATTCCCAAGAACTAGGTCAAGCATCGACATGTGATGTGGAACAGACTAGGTTCAAGCATCCTTTTAGGAATAAGTCTTCAACCCAGGCATTTCTAGCCTTGCTAGAATCTAAGTCCTAGATTTCTAAGAAAATGACAACTTGAAATTTAAAATAAATCCCAAATTTTAATCATAGATAGAAAATGTCACTGGGCATCCCAAGATCAATAGGCATTTCCTACTCTTTTCCATTTGACTCTTAAAAATAACTCTCTCCAATTCTCCCCCAATTGAATTTCCAAAATCAATCCTTTGAAAGCTACCTTAGTAGTCTTTAGGAATAACCACTTATTTCTTTCGAGAGTATTTTTAGGAAGAGACCCTTCCTAAGATGTAATTAACTATGAGGCTTGCCTTTATAGGAACCAGATCCTGTGATAAAATTGACCTGTCTACTTTTCTATGCAGTGGAAAATACTTTGGTACACGAAAGACCCATTAGCCTTAGAGTCTTTTATTGAAATGATCAATCCATTATAGGAAAGCATGTTTATCTTTTGAGATAATATGCTTACCGTATTTCATCATCTAAATAAAATATTCCTAAACTCTATGTGGTGTCATTTCTTTTCTATTAGAGAGAGAAAAGAAAACCAACATATTTTTTTGGCGACTTTCCTCTCTCCATCTTTAGAAATAGGTGATTATTTCTATATCTAGTGTACTAGTGCCACTCACCGCCTACCTTTCTTGTTGGATACCTCTCCATTTCATTCTTGGTTGAGCCTATCCAACGCGTCTTTAATAGAGGTTCTAGAACTCTTTGTTTATCATATTAAACCATTAAATTGGGTCCTCCAAATCAAAATAAAATGAGAGATGAGAGAAATAAATAAAAATCAAGTCATCTCTATGACCTAAATCGTCAAGATGGATTTGAAACCATTCCAATATGGAAAAGAGATATTAAATTTTAAAAGTATGAAAAGTACTTCAAGATTTGAAAAGAAAATCTTAAAAAATAAAGTTTCAAAATTAAACTTATCCTTGATCTTACTTTGGCTTGGTACTAAAGCTAAAGAGACTCAGGATAGGGTCCTTGAATGAACACTCTTTGTTCTACTGCATTCAAAAGGTGTTAAAACACCTAATGAAATAAATATTGAGATAAAGGAGTTCCTTCAAACCTTGAGGAAACTTAAATCAAAAGGAGGCATAGTTGTACCTATTGCTTCTTCTCCCACCATGATTGAAGTTTGAATTGCATTTATAAAAAAGAAGAATAAAAAAATCATCCCAAAAGAGAATTCCTTATTGACCTTAGAGAGGTTGATTAAGGAACTCAATGAAAATCTTCTATTCTTATAGAATAAAATTATACATGAATGCAAATCAGTTTTAATCTTCTACAAGTCCACTAGAATATTGGAAAACCAACTACTCAAGTTGATTGACCAATCTAAGGAGTGACTTGGAGGTAACCTTCTTTAGACCTTTCCAAAATCTTAAATTCTTAAGAAGAGAGTCAAAAGAGGAAGATGACATAAAAAAAAAGGTGATAGGATTTACTTTTGCTCCTAATCAATAGAAGAAAAGAGAGGGTAGCAAAAGAGAATTCTAATTCTCTTGATAAAGTTGAAATGAATAAAATTTAAATCAACTTTCTTAATAGTTTTCTCCCATTGAATGAAATGATATTCCATGATTGGCTTTAATTAATTTTAAGGTTAAATCAAGAAAAGAAAATAAATGAAGAAGTTAATCCTTCTAAAGAAATCATGACCTTAGATTGGGTCCAAGGGTGATATATCTTAGAGTGAAAGTATGAAATCCCTATCTCTGGAAAGTTGATAGATAAATCACTTAGGACTTTGTGAGTCCAAATGAATGAAAAATGCCATAATTTTCAAGACTATGACATTATATGCTTTCAATACAAAATGAAAATAAGGAGAATCCTTTGCAATGTATTATGACCTATTTGACATTATCTTAATGTTAAGTATGGTGGTCAAAGAGTCCATTGCAAGCTAAGATTACCTTTAATCTTATATGTGCTATAAAAGAATGCAAGTCAAAATTTGACTTTCTGATAGCACATCATCTACCCTAGAGGGTCCTCTTTTAAATGATGATCCTCTAAATGAATAGATCATGAGGTATTTTGATCTATTGAGGATAGAGTTAGACCTACATTCACATGGGGAAATTCTTGAATTAAAATTCAAAATGGTAGAGTCATACCACCTCAAATGACATTGAAAAGAAATGGGAAATAAATCATCTTCAAAATATGATGTTTTGCCTATCTTAGGGAAGTTGTTTGCAAAATCAAGCATCATATGCTCTGTTATAAAATAAAATGAAATATGAAATAATAAAAAATGATGAAGAAAGAAGCGAAAGTAAAGAAAGGCATTACATAATCATGTAATTTGTCTTACTTAATTATAAGAAACTTCCTAATGTGGCATTCCTGATAGGAAAAATATGATGTTTTGCCTATCTTAGAGAAGTTGTTTGCAAAATCAATCATCATATACTCTGTTATAAAATAAAATGAAATATGAAATAAAAAAATGATGAAGAAAGAAGCGAAAGTAAAGCAAGGCATTACATAATCATGTAATTTGCCTTACTTAACTATAAGCAACTTCCTGATGTGGCATTCCAATATAAAGAAGTTCTAGGGTTATCTTCTATGATGAAGATAGACTATTAAGAACTTATTAACATCTTAATCGATGTGAAAAATTTAAAAGAAGAAAATCTCCAAAATATATGTTGATCCGTGCATCGGTCAACATCAAATATAAATATAAGAATGAATTTATATAGGCTCAATTCTAATCAACCTTTGATAAGTTGATGCCATATAAATTCAATCAAATAAAGAAAGTAGTTTTCAGCATCATGAAAATTCAATATTAAAATCTCAATCTAGAGAAAGAACTTGATTTCAATCACATTGTTGGTTGAAGCCAAAATTCAAACATGAAAAAGAGCAACTTAGGAATTCATGAACATCTTTAAATGCTCTTGGATGGTCCTATCCAACCCAAATAAAAAAAAGAGAATAAAAAGGAATCAAAAAATAAAAAAAATAAGAAGAAGAAACATATAAAAAAAAAGGAAAAAAAATTGAATCACAAAAAAAAGAAAAAAAAAAACATATTGATTATTGAAGGATGTTCATATTCATCCTAAAGTGTTAAGTCTTTAGAATATCATTCTACCCTAAATGACCTCACTAAATATTTGATTCCAATAGAAAATTGATTTTAAGTGTTTAGTTTTCAAGGAAGTCATTATGCCAATCTTGAATGACTCACTCCACTAAATAATTTTGAATTCAACAAGTGTAACATCTTTAGAAAGTCATTTCTATCAATGTTAAATGATTTTACTAGATTTGCTGTCCCATGAAAAGATGAAAAAGAAATAAAAGTGTTGGATCATAATATATGACCAATCAAGCACAGACTTGAATCATATCAAAAAGTCTATCAAATGATGTTTTTTTTTTAAAAAAAAAGAAGTCAAATACATCAAATTTCCTAGCAAATCATTTAGTGGAGTCATTTCATAAAGAATGAAATGTTATGGAAATGAGTCAAATACATTTCGTATTGATGAGAGGAATCTATTGAAATTAAAATCCCCAATTTTCCTTGGGTGATTTTTCCTTAATTTAGGTTTAATTGAAAAACATTAAACCTTAATTAATCTTCAATTAATAATCCAATTAAGTTTAAACTTTATGGAAATGAAATTAAGCTTAAAACATACCTTAGGTAATTTTTTGGGATTAATTCTCTAAAATAAAATGAAATTAAAATTTTATGTGAGTTAACCTTTAAATTAAATAAATTAATTACCCTTTAATAAAATAATTATAAAATTTTAATTTAATAATCTTAAATCAAAATAATGAACATAATAATAATTAAACTTAATTAAACTAATATAAACCTAATATAAACTAAATTAACTTAATTTGATAATTAAAAGAATAAAATAATTCAATTAAATTACTTGAACTTAAATCATAATAAATCAACAGTGAATTGAAAATTATGAATAAACCCTCATTGGAAAGGTATTTCAGTGTCGAATATGTAAAAAATAAAATATTTTAATTAATCTTAATTTAGGTTTTCATTAAATAAATAAAACCTTAATTACACCCTAATTACATCTCTAATTAAACTTAAACTTTAGGAACATAAAATTGGCATGAAACCCCACTTTACATAATTATCTGAAACCCAATTGACCTATAAATTTGGGAATCTTGAATTTCCAAATCTCTAGGTCAATATGAACTAAATAATAGTTAAGAATAATCATTAATTCATTAAATCAACAAATAAATTGAACTAATCTGAAATAAACATCAGAACAGCTTAGGGTAACTCATTAAAACTTATTATCTGAAACCCAATTGACCTATAAATTTGGGAATCTTGAATTTCCAAATCTCTAGGTCAATATGAACTAAATAATAGTTAAGAATAATCATTAATTCATTAAATCAACAAATAAATTGAACCAATCTGAAATAAACATCAGAACAACTTAGGGTAACTCATTAAAACTTTCTAAGTCAGAGAATTTAATCAAATATCAAAATTATAAGAAAATCAATTCTTAATCAAATCCAAACATAAATGAAATCAAAAGGATTAATTAAAATACTTAAGACTTTAGTTAGACTTTTGGAAACCTCATTAGGATTTAGGATGTGAAATAAAGTGAGTTTCACCTAAAATGATTCTATCATTCTTGAAAACTTAAATATAACCTTAACCAAATAAAATGAACATAAAAATAAGAATTAAATCATTAAATCATTTGAATTGAAACCAATCAATGGTAAAAAAAACTAATTCAAATTTCAAACTTCAAAACTTAAAGGCCTAGCAAGACTTACAATACAAACCCCACTACTACACACACTAGATTATTTAGGTCACGGACCTTAGATCTAGGTTAGATCGTTCTGTGATTTTCTTTTAATCTCCTGTGATATATTGTGATGTGCTTCACATGTTTGTGTGGTGTATTGCTTTAGAATGGATGCCTATGCTTATTTGTTCGTTAGACTGAATGTTAGGGCGTTCTTTCAAGATTTAACATTGTTTTTTGCAAGGGACTGTGTTAAAGGGATCACTTTAATAAATAAATCATAAAATTGTCATTTGCTTGCAGATGCTAAAAATCCTTTAACATAGTCCATATGACAGGTGGGCTTGGCAAGCAACTAATGCTAAGCCCATATGTTTGGAAAATATAAAATGCTTGGTGTGCTGTGTGTATTTTCTTACATCTATTTTACAGGGCTTAAGACTTTCTTTAAATTTTAAATATAAATTTAAGCATAGAATTAGGTTAGGATCTATGGGGTCTAGGATTAACAGGAGCTGACCCAACCAAGAGATGGTGCGGTGGTCCCTAGTGGAGCCCAATGGATGTCCCTGAAGGAGACTTTCCTGGAAAGAAGACCCATAGATCTAAACTTGTAGTTCTAGGCAGAAGGTATGGCAACCTTTCTTCGAGGTGGACGATTCTGCAGATTGGCCTTTTCTTATATAATTTGATTTGGCTTGATTTATTTTGCATAGAAACAAAGATGCTTTTCTTAGGTTTCTCAGTATATGTATGTGATGATGTATGACGTAGGCTCATAGGATAAACTAAATTTCCTACCATCAACTGAAACATAAAAAATAAATACAACTCATAATCTTCATATAAAAAGCCTAGGTATTAAAATAAGATAAAATATGTAGCAACCCTTAGGATGTCATGCATAATCATCTTGTTTCACTCTTGATTAATGAAGGAATTCCATCTTTACATAGCTTGACCTTTGAGAGCCTATGATGGAAGTACACCTTCTTCTATTTTTATTTGGTCCATAACCTTTTCTAATTCATTACATGCATAAATTGCATTCCTTATGGCCTAAATGAATCGAGTCAAAATTATTAAAATCAAAAATATGCATTAGTTATATGCATCTTCATACCTTACATGGGATTAGGGAGTAAGTCTAGGTTCATAGATTTTTTAAAATTGCAAACCAAACCATCTTGCATTCATATGACTTAGCCTCATGGTTTTAAAATGCGATTAGGTGATGTTAGTTATAGCCTTCCAGGTAGGTGGAGTTAGGATAGGTTAGTTCCTTCAAGTGAAGAAATTCCCAAGAATAGAACTAGGTCGAGCATCGACATGTGAAGCACTTGACTAGGTTCAAGCTTCCTTAGGAATAAGTCTTCAACCCAGGCATTTGTCTTGTCGCTAGAATCTAAGTCCTAGATTTCTAAGAAAATGATAACTTGAAATTTAAAATAAATCCCAAATTTAAGCCTAATCATATGATAGATGAAATACCGGGTAATATCAATAGAATTTCCTACTCTTTTCCATTTGACTCTTAAAATAACTCTCTCTCCTAGACCTCTCCCAATTGAATTTCCAAAATCAATCCTTTGAAAGCTACCTTAGTAGTCTTTAGGAATAACCACTTATTTCTTTAATCGAGTATTCTTGGAAAGAGACCCTTCCTAAGATGTAATTAACTATAGAGGCTTGCCTTTATAGGGAACCCAGGATAAAATTGACCTGTTCTACTTTTCTATGTAGTTCAGGGGAAAATACTTTGGTACACGAAAGACCCATTAGCCTTAGGAGTCTTTTATTGAAATGATCGAATCCATTATAAGAAAGCATGTTTATCTTTCAAGATAATAAGCTTACTCCTTAATTCTGTATTTGGTCATCTAAATAAAATATTCCTAAACTCTATGTTGTGTCATTTCTTTTCTCTATTCCATTAGAGAGAAAAAGAAAACCAACACATGCCAGCCTTTCAAATTTTCTAGAAGGGGCTGAAACTGACCCCCATTGCACTGACTCCATGAATCCAGAGAAGTGCACACAACCTGTTTGCCGTAATGTCCCAGAGCAGATCACAAAGGAAATTGAGAACCAATTGAGCAGTGGTGGGTACAGTACACAGGGGACATTTAGTTCTCCCACTTCCCATCCTCAAGAGACCACAACAAGGAAATCTAACACAAACAAAACAACAGACACTCAAACTAACCCTTGGAGGAAGCCACCGGTTATCCCACTTGCCAAATTTTAGTTTGATGAAATTAAAGACAATGAAGGAGTGAGTGTTAGTCTTGATGTGAACTCTATGCAAACTAATATCCAAAGGCTTGAAGCAGCCCTAGTTGGAAAGCTCCTTGGCAAAAGACTTCCCTTTTATTTCTTAAACAATGACCTAAAGCAAAAATGGAGCAAATGGGGTAAATTCAACTTAGTTTTAGTTGCGGCTGATTCCTTTCTATGCATCTTCCAATCAATTGAGGCTCATGATGCTGTGCTCCCAAATGGGCCCTGGTTCATTGCAGGAAATGTCATAGCCATGGACAAATGGAGTCCAACCTTCTTTCCTGACTCATTGCATGGCTTAACTTCTCCTATTTGGATGAGATTACTAGCCTACCACTCATCTACTGGGATAGTAACAACTTGGCCAGAATTGCTTCCTATGTTGGTGACCTTATGTGGATGGACAATCAAACAAGCAAATGGGGACAAAGTCTTTATGCTCAGGTATGTGTCAAAGTTGACCTCTCAAAGAGTCTCCCACCTGGAATCTAGATCAATGGATTCAATGGCCGCTTCTTCCAAAAAGTTGAGTATGAAGGAATTGCACAACTCGTTTCAATAGGACACAAATTGATTGATATGTGTCCAAGGCTCACATAGCTCACCATATGCAACCCAAAGAACAAACCTAAAAAATCCCTCCTCTCCTTCAGATCAGCAAGCCACCCAACCAACTGATCAAGTACATCAAATCTTTAGCACACTTCAAAGAAAACTACAGAGACAAAGAGTCATCCACCCATCAAGCATGATGAGAAAGACTTATGCCATTCGACCAGCACACAAATAGTAGAAATTTGCACCATGGCAGCAGCACATACCAAAGGAAAATGGTCAAGAATGTCAATGAAGAACTTGAAGGGCCTATGGGCCATGGACCCTGGTGGGAGGAAGCCATGACCATCAAAACCTGAAAACTGCAATCACAACAGCAAGGGGGAGACACCAACAATGAATGTAAGCAAAAAAATTCAGTCAGATGGTAATAGCATTAAAATGCAGGAGTCTAAAATTATGGACAGTAGGAAAACAGGCCAACAACAGTTAAGCCAAGGTGAAGGAAAGGCCAACTCCAATGTGTCCATACCTTCCTTTCAGGCTGTTAAAGCACCACATGATGATCTGAAATTGTTCAAGCATAGGAGTGCAACGGAGGGGCAAAATCGGATATCCAAGGCACACTTCACCAGAGAACTGGGTCAATTGGGCCCCATCAAAGCAACTCCTCATAAACGCAAGAAAATTGAATTCAATATTGACACAGGGGGGTACCTTCCATGATGTCTACCCATGACTCCATTATAATATGGAATTATCGAGGAGTCTGTAAGAAGGCCACAGGCAACTATCTTGGGAAAATTTTCGGAGAGCACTATGCTCTCTTCATAGGCCTTATAGAAACCAAAGTAGAGGATGTCACAAGAAGAGAAATTGATAAAATTGTTGGGCGCAACTGGGATTTTCTACACCAACCAGCAGTAGAAAATGAGGCATCCTTGCTCTATGGAGAAATGACTTAATCACCTTCTCTCATCACACAAAATGATGCATGGTGGGCAACAATCTAACAAGTCCATATGGAGGGAGGAAGTCTGTTATGCTAACAAGGATGACCACGCTCACCGGGGGTTATGGGACACCTTAACTCCCTTGCTGAACATAGATTTGTCGGCTATCATTGGGGGAGATTTCAATTGTATAGTGACAAAAAAGGTGGAAAGTAATTTAAATTCTCTCGGCAAAGAGATGATGGACTTCATGGACGCTGGGGACCTTCATGAGCTAAACTTTAATGGTCCACTTGGACCAACAATAAAGATAAAAGTAGACTGCTTGACTTTCTTCATCAACTTAATTTGCCTCCAACCTCCTCCCACTTGCTCAAACCAAACACCTACCAAGGATTGATCGGATCATTGCCCTATCCTTCTCCAAATTAGGCCAAAGAAGAGTGGAAATCACATAGTGGCTGGTTTGAAGACACTTGGTCGCTTACCCAATGGCATGGAAGCTTGTTTGGAAAAATTGGCAAAGCAATTACAATGGCTCCAAAGCTGAAAACTTGGATAGGAAGTGCAGCAAGACATTGAAGAACCTATTCTATTGGAGCAAGAACAAGCTCAATGACTTAAGAAAATAAAGAGACATCCTCCAAGTGGAAATTATACCACTACAGGTGACTGATTGCACTCCAATGGGGCTGACTGAGCAGCAAGAGCTGGAACTCCACCGCAAAGGTAATGAGCTAAACTCAACTCTTGCCCGCCCCGCTTGTTGGTGAAAACAAAGAGCCAAAATCAGGAGGGCTGAGGAGGGGGACGCCAATACTAATTTTTTTCATGCAGTTGCCTCTGCTCAAAAGAGATCTAACATAATTAACACACTCAAGCTTGAAGATGGTTGGAGCACGAATGATCCAACCTTAATCCACCAAGCCTTCATGAATTTTTTTCAGCATAAATGGAGTGCTCTACTTATCACTACCTTTGGATGGCCATGTTTTGCTGAAAATTTCAGATTTCCTCCTCAAATTGGGGAACTATTGGAGATGGACACCAACAAAACTAAAATTTGGGAGGTGATCCGTACTATGGGTGCCAACCGTGCTCTGGGAATAGATATCATCACTGCATCTTTCTTTAAGCACTTTTGGAGAATCATTGTCCAGGACATCATTGAGGCTATAAAGGAATTCTTCCACAAGGACACCATGGCTTCTCAGTGGAAGGAAACATTGGTGATCCTCTTGCCCAAATCATAGAATGCTGATTGTCCAGCAAAATTCAAACCTATCAGCCTATGCAGAACATCATATAAAATCATAGCCAAGATCCTTGTGTGTCGACTGAAAAATATTCTCCCACACATAATCTCAAGAGCCTTTTTGTACCTCATAGGTTGATCTCACACACCGCTTGCTAAGAGATAATTAACAATTTTCAATGCTCTACATCTAAAGATGGCTTCATGGCACTCAAAATTGACATGGAGCAAGCTTATGATAAAATGAGCTGCGAAACTCTTGCTCTTGTCCTCCATAAAATGGGTATGCCAAACAAATTTCAGAATTGGCTTCTCTAATGTGTCTCCTTCCCCTCCTTTGCACTTCTACTCAATGGCCAAAGAACAAACTGGATAAAAGCCCATTGTAGGTTTCGACAAGGTTGTCCACTATCTCCATACCTCTTTATACTTTGCTCGGAATTCCTTTCCATGGCTATCAAGCAGCAACAAACAGAACTTGGTGTTCCCATAGCCAATGGAGGCACTAATATATCCCACCTGCTCTATGCCAACGACATCCTCATCGCATCCAAAGCCTCAATCACCCATGCCAAATGCATCCTCAGAGTTCTAAATGATTATTGTAGCTGGACCGATTAATGCTACCAAAAGTGCTATTATTTTCAAAGCCATCTACCGATGGAAAGCAAACAGGATTGCCAAACTCATGGGTTTAAGAAGGCCCGAGCTTGAGTACTTAGCATCAAATTGGCCATGAGAAAACTGAAAACTACAGATTTTCTGAAGCTAACCAAAAAGGCTAGAGAAAGGATAAGCCAATGGGGTATTCGACACTTGTCTATGGTGGTCCTCCAACTTATCAAGTCTTCTTTGCTTAGCATTCTTGTTACTCACACTTTGGTACCCAAAAGCATTACCAATGAGATAAAGAAACTTGCTAGATGCTTCCTTTGGCAAGGGGGACCTAACCATCATAGCTTACATTATATTGCTTGGGAAAAAATCTGCACACCCTTCAGGTTTGGAGGACTTGGGCTGCATTCAGCCGAGAGGTGGCACGGGCCACTCCATTCCAGATTAGCTTGGGAATTTGTTACCAAACCAACCACACTTCTACACAAGTGTCTTTTGGAAAGATATGGGAGGAATATATGGCAGCAAAACCTGAAATGAAGTGACTCCATGAGCTGGAAAATCATCACCAAAGGCAATCAATGAATTTGCATTGGAAAATTGCCAATGGTGAGTATATTGACTTCTTAAACTCAACATGGATTGTTGATCTTCCGCTGGCCAAATGGCCTACATTCCTTAACGTGGAATCCACTACTGAATGGAGTATTGCCACACTAATTACAACCAACAAATGCTAGAATTTGGAGAAATTGTAGCGGCTGTTTGGTAACCTTATGACTGATCACATCTCAAAGGTACAAATATGGGCCAACCAACATCGATCAACTAATCAATCAGAATCCATTGGGGACCACCATCACTTCAATAGTCTACCAAGGTATATTTCGAGTGAAGCATCAATTTACAAATTGAAAGTTGAAACTTCCCTAGGGAAAAAATTTTCTGGTGGAGACTCATCCAACATGCTATACCAACCAACTACTGGTTGGCTTGATGTGGCTTAACAGAAAACACCTTGTGCCCTTGAGGATGCAACTAGGAGGAAGATATAGAACATATTGCTATCCACTGCACCCTTACCAATGCTATAATTAAAATTCTCACAAAATGAGGGTTCTTCCATTTTCTTTTCGCTTCATCTCCTTAAATAAAATGTCAAGTAAGGTGTGCTGGGCTAAATGCTACTGTGCCATCATCTACCAAGTATGGAGAGCCCGTAATGCTAAAACTCATGGCCATAGCCATGACACACCGAAGATTATTGCTGCCTCCATTCTCAAATCCATTACCCACGTCTCTTCCTTCCTCTTCCAGAAGCAATGGGACATCACCCAGCCTTATGGGCTGATCAAACCTAACTCGTGGTGTCCTCCCCCTCTTGGTTGGATCAATGCGAACGTGGATGGCTCCCTACTTTCTAATGGGTCGGCTGGTATTGCAGTGGTCTTAAGGGATGAAAATGAAAACTTCATCAAAGCCTTGGGTCATTGTTTTCAGCCTTGGGACAGCACAATAGTGGAATTAGCGGCCATGCTCTACACAAGGAACATCATTGACAGAGGATACTGAGGCATTGTCATTGAAGGGGACAACATTGGGGTGGTGGACCACATCAAGCTCTCTCTTCATAGTGAGATATGGCAGAACCGGTGTGTTGATGCTCCTGACATCAACTTCTTGAAGAACTTTCACCAGGTCATGTTTGCTTACACACAAAGATCTAACAATAGCTTAGCTGACTTTTGTGCAGATATTGCTACTAGCTTTGATTTTGTATGGCATAGCTTAGATAACCACACTATTCCTCCACAGTTTTTTATTCTTTTGGAGGAGGATAGGAAATATGCTGATAGTAGCTAATTTTTGCTTTCTTTTGCAGTTTTTTACATTGTAATCATCTTTTTCTTTATCAATGCAATTGCATATTTTCAAGGAACCCAAAATATTTCTTCCAACCCTCCCATGGCTACACCAACGGGGACTTGTGGAGGAGGTCCAATGCCTGTGGTGATGCTCTGAAGCTGAGGACTTGGACCATATTATGACAAGATGCTTCCTCACAGTTATTGTCCTGAAGATACTTTCTACTTGGGGGCTTAATATGGCTTCATTTACGACATCACAGGATCTCCTTACAGCTTGTGACCAAACCCCCAAAGACAAATCAGCTTGGGGGAGAGCTTACTGCTATGTTGTATATCAAGTATAGAGGACCAGGAATGCGAAGACCGATGGTCAGCCATATGGAACCCCAAAATTCTTGACATTTTGGAGGCATTCACCAATACTGCAACCTTTCCATTTCATGAGCAATGGGAGCTCCATCAGCCACACCGGCTATTTTCATACTCCTCATGGACTCCCCCCCCTCCCGGATGGCTCAAGGCCAATGTTGTGCATTACACCCGGTAGCGGTATTGGGATGGTGATTAGAGATGACTCTGGAAATCTTATCAAAGCCACATGTATTCATTTCCAGCACTGGGATAGCACTTTTATTCAGATGCAGGCCATGCTTGCCATTAAGCAGTTTATTGAGCCATGGATGCATGAGTTTAAAGGTATCATTATTGAGGGGGACAACACTAGTGTGGTGACTTACCTTCAACGACTCTACAACATAGTTTTGGATAGCTTCTCCACATTCTGGATCTTGGTTTCCTTAGAGATTTCCACCAAGTGCTCTTTTCTCACATCAGTCGGGACTACAATCGGTTAGCAGATTTTTGTGCTCACCTTGTTATAAATTTTGAGTTTTGTTAGCATGCTGCTGATTCTTGTACTTTTCCTTCTACTTTTCATGTTATGTTCGAGGATGATAGGAAGCATTTGGCTTTTAGCTAGTTTGTTTTTTCTTCTTATTGCACGTGGGTGCTAGGTTGTAATCTCTTTTTTTCATATTAATGCAAATGCAAATTTCAAGGAACCCAAAAACTTTGGGAGGCTCTCATTTTCTTTTTCTTCTCTCTCTTCTAGTGAGAGAAGCTCTGCATGTGGGGTGAGACCATGGGTTGCCCCCCTCACTGAGAAGGAGGGGGGTGGTGGTAGCAAAGATCAAGAAGGTGGTGGTGGTGCCTTGAAGTGAGGGTCGCTAGCATGAAGGGAGGTGTCAGGTGAGAGTTTGACCAGAGTGAGAGGTAAGAAGCTCCAAGGGGAGACATGAAAACTAAGGATGAAGGAGGAGAGCAAAGGAGGAGAGAAACTCTCAATGAGGGAGAATCTAGCCAAGAGCTGACAAAGAATCAACATGGAGCTAGACTCCATTGATGACAGCAGCTTAAGGAAGGAAGGTGGGTTGCAAGCTCACGACCGAGGAGGTGCGGCTCTCATTTCCAATGGAACAGTAACTCCAAGTGGAGGCATCGGCAAGGAAGCAGAAGCTACAGTAAGCAATGGAACAGTAACCATGGCCCTAGACTCCTCCATTGGCATCAGCTCACGGGCAGGAGATGACCAGCAGGCTGTCGGCATTGCACCAGGAGACATGGAACTGGATTCCATCGAAACAGTAATTGGTTGCTCGGCTATTTCGAATCGGGCTGCCAGCTATAGTAGATTTACGGCAATGGATATGGACTCTACAGCCAACGGCAATGTTTATGCTAGTGGCATCGTGGCTGAGACAATTATGATGCACTATGGCATCCTAGAGGAAGGCGCTTCATCTAGTCATACCGGCGCTTCATCCTCACGCCAACGCAAGACCCGCGGTTAACAAGGGGAGAATTGCTCAGCCCACCATGCAAAGATGATGGGAGGATCCACAGTATATGGAACGAATGAATTGAAACTGATCCCGGGATCGATTGATAGCCTTGCTGCAATCACAGGTATGAAGAATGCCCTTTTGTTCAAGAGTCTTGGTGAGTCTTACGGGTTTGGGGCTATTGGCCCGCAACAGCTCATTTTGATTCTTGCTCTATGGATGCTTGTGCTGTGTGGTATGTGAACTCTAAACAGGACAATCACGCCAGCCTTCCACACCTGCTGGAAGGGGCTGAAACCGGCCTCCAACATCCTGATTTCTTCAATCCACAGCCATGCACACAAGGTGTTTGTGATATTATCTCAAAGAAGGCTGAAGGTGATAATGGCCAGCAATCAAGCATGTTCTCTAGCACTATGCAGGAGAGGTTCAATGTAGCTACTTCCCACCTCCAGGAGGCTATAGCAAGGCCAAATAACACAAGTTCAAATGCCAAAGGCCTCAACTTAAATTGTTGCCAACTGACTAGCAAGACAACAGATATGTAAGGGCTATCCAAAAATTCCGCTTTACTGAACAGGAGCACAGGCTCTATGCCACACAACATGAAGGGACAAGGTACAACTACAACTAATGCTTGGCACAAACCAACAGTTGTCCCATTAGCCAAAGTTAGCTTTCAAGACATCAGTGATAAGGATGGGGTTGCTGTCACATTGGACAACAATTCTATGCAGGAGAACATTCAAAAGTTGGAAGCCACTCTAGTTGGCAAACTCCTTGGGAAAATGCTCCCCTTTTACTTCCTTAACAACGATTTAAAGTCCAAATGGATTCAATGGGGGGAATTTGACTTAGTGCTTGTTGGCCCTGATTGTTTTTTGTGTATTTTCAAATCAATTGAAGCTCGGGATGAAGTTCTTCGTAATGGACCTTGGTTTATCGCCGGCAACGTCATTGCGATGGACAGGTGGACTCCCGATTTCTCTCTTGACTCTCTAGCAGGTCTCACTACCCCTTTATGGATGCGACTCCCTGGTCTACCCCTCATATATTGGGATGGCAACACCGCCGATTTGCTTCTTTCATGGACCCGCCAAATGCAAAGCACATATGCACGGATCTGTCAAGGTTGACCTATCAAAGAGACTCCTCCTAGGATATGGATCAATGGTTTCAAAGGCCACTTTTTTCAAAAAAGTAGAATATGAAGGAATTGCTCAACTATATTTCCATTGTGGAAAAGTAGGACACAAGCTTGAAACTTGTCCTGATAGAGCAAAACTTGACAAGGCCATGACACTCACCAGCAAGCCCAACAACTCTCCTAACCCACTACATCAAGAACCCACCCTTGGAAAATCGAAAAATCAGCAAGGGTTCAGCAAGCAGTTCAAGTAGAAACCCAAGTGCTCAACCTGCTAAACCATCCACCATTGTGCAACAAGACAGCAGCAGCTTGGACAGCAATCCTGATGCAGATTTCAGCATTAAAATAGCTTCTGAAACCAAAGGGAAAGAGCCTCTTTCAGCAAATAGTCCTCCTGTAGATACAAGTGCTCCTACGACTGATCCATCTAGCACTATGCAGAATTTCTGCAGCAGTTCAGCAAACCTCCCTACTACAGATTTCTGCACTTTTCAGCAGCTCAAACCACAGGAAAAGAAGTTCTCCTTGATACTACAGTGCAACCTGACTTAGATAAATCATATGGACCATAGACATCTTGTTTCCGCTTTAGAGTGAAAAATTTTAGCACCCATTCTAATAACTCCAAAGCAAATGGAAACATGTATTCAATGCAGATTCCTCATGATAAAGGCAAGGGGGAGCCATCCACACCACACATACCAATAATTTTTTCTGTAGAAGATGCCACTAAAGTATTCAAACACAACAAGGCTAAAAGTGGGTAAGGCCGGGTCTCTAAAACACATTTTCAGCGGGAACTGGGTCAGCTTGGGCCAAAATGAAAAAAGAGTGAATTCCACATCGACAGAGGGAGAGAGACCTCCCATAATGTCCACCCATGACTTCTGTCATAATATGGAATTGTCGGGAAGTCCGTAAGAAGGCTACGAGCCACTACCTCCAGAAAATTCTTGGAGAGCACCATGCTCTCTTCATGGACCTTATAGAAACCAAAGTGGAGGACATCACTAGCAGAGAAATTGACAAAATTGCAGGGCGCAATTGGGATTTTCTACACCAACTGCTGGGAAAATGAGGTATTCTTGCAATGTGGTGAAAAGGACTTAATCACTTTCATCCCTATCATTCAATGATCAATGGGGAACATCCAATTACCGACAAGGCTAATTGGATGGTGGCTATTTGTTATGCTCATAAGGATTATGACATCCGCTAGGGCTATGGGATACTATTATTCCTTTGTTGAACACTAAATTCTTGCAATCGTGGGGAGATTTCATCTATGACCCCCAAATGACAAAAGAAACATTTCACCTTCTCTCTTGCGGCCAAAGAGATGATGGATTTTTTGACCAACGGAGACCTCCATGAACTGAATTTTACTAGCCCTAGATTCACATGGACCAACAACAAAGATAAAAATAATCGTATCTGGGTTCACCTCAACCACTTCCTCATCAACTCCGTTGCCTCCAACCTTCTTCCTCTTGCACAAACTAAACACCTTCCCAGGGTTGCATCGGATCACTGCCCCATTGTCTTTCAACTCACTTAGGTGGAGAAGTGGAAATCTCAATGGTGGATGAAATTTGAAGACACCTGGCTTTCTTATCCTATGGCTTGGAAATTAGTTTGGAGGAGTTGGCAAGGCAACTACGATGGGCTCATGGCTGAAAATTTGGATAGGAAATGTATAATCAAGAACCTATTCTACTGGAGCAAGAACAAGCTTAAAGACTTAAGTAATCAAAGAGACATCCTTCAAGAGGAAAGGCATATGTGTGGCTAATGCATGGGATGACCGAGAAGAAAGAGACCTCCACCTTAAAGCAAATGAGCTGAACTCTACCCTTGCTTTTTTTCTTGTTGGTTACAAAGGGCCAAAGTCGTGAAGAGAGGGGATGCCAACACCATTTATTTCACATGCAAACCGCTAGAGGTCCAAGAATCAACATGCTTAAGCTTGATGACGGCTGAATATTGAAGAAGCCTTGATCCACGTGCCTTTATGAGTTTTTTTAGAAATGGAGCACTCATTCTATCACTACTAATTGGCCTTATTTTGCGAAAGTAATTTCTTCTCAAGTTTTGAGCTCTTGAAGAACATCAATGAGGCGAGCTCTTGGAAGGACATCAATGAGGTCAAATCTAGGAGGTGGTCAAATCTATGGGTGCTAATCATGCCCCTGGGATTGATGGCATCACAACATCCTTCTACAAGCACTTTTGGAGAATCATTGGCCAAGATATCGTGGTGGCAGTCAAGGAGTTCTTTTACAGTGGTACCATGGCCCCTCAGTGGATGGAAACCTTGGACATTCTCCTTCCCAAGTCCCCAATGCCGACCCTACAAAATTCAGCCCATAAGCCTATGTAGAATCAAGCTACAAGCTCAGAGTAAAAAAATCCTATGTCTCAACATTCTTCTCCAACATCATTGAAGAGTGGTGCCTTTGTGCCTTCTAGATCCATCTCCCATCACTGTTTGGCAGCCTAGGAAATTATCAATAAATTCTAACACTCCACCTCTAAGGAGGGATTTATGGCCATCAAAATTGATTTGGAGTTAGCATATGACAAAATGAGCTGGGAAACCTTAGCTATAATTCTACAAAATTTACCACCAATGAAATTCCAGAATTGGCTCCTCCAGTGTGTTTCATCGCTACCTTCTCCCTCTTGTTAAATGGGCAAATGATGGATAGGATTCATGCTAGTTGTGGGTTCTGACAGGGGTGCCCACTATCCCCTTACCTTTTCATCCTCTGCTCAAAACTGTTATCTCTAGCCGTCAAGCAACATAGTGCTGATTTTGGAGTTGCCATTGCCAAATATATCCTTCTTTATGTCGATGATATCCTCTTTGCAATTAAAGCTTCAATGGCTCATGCAAAGGGCCTCCTTCAAATTTTGAAAAATTATAGTGAGAAGGGTAGCATCAATTCTCGCCAAAACCCATTCTGCTCAAAGAAATCTATACATGATGGAAGGCAAACTCATGGGCTTAAGATTTGAAGAGCTTAACTACCGGGCATAAAGCTTGCTATGAGGAAACTTAAAATATATTTTCTCAACTCCAAGGGACAAAACCAGCTCATGGGGAGTTAGACACCTTTCTATGCGCTAACACTTATAAGAATTTCTTTGCTTTGTATCTCTATGTATCAAGCAACCCACAATCAAAATCCCCAAGGGAATCACAAGGAGATTGAGAAGCTTGCAAGAAACTTTCTTTGGCAAGGAAATAACAACCAACATTGCATACACTACATTCCTTGGGACAAAATCTGCATGCCTACCAACAAAGGGGGGCCCACTCGAAAGAGCTAGAATGGCCATCTAAGGGCTAGAATAACTTGGGATTTCATCTCTAAACCACATGCTACTCCATAAGTGGCCGAAGAACCCATGGCTTAGAGAACCCAAGCGGGGACTCCAATTGGAAAATTATTGAATGGTTACAACCAAATATAAAATGGAGGATTTCTAACAAAAGAGGTTGATTTCCACTCTGCTTGGATTGTCACCTACCTCTCTAAATGGCCAACTTTCATCAACATGGAATGCATGGAGGATTGGAATGTGGAGAACCCGATTGATCATGGGAGATGGAAATCTGAAATTCTACATGTGTTACTTTGATTGAATTAATTTTCAGCATTCCATTATGGAGGAGCAACATGATGATACTGAGCTCATCAAGTCACCCTTGGGGACAACTCTCACCTCCATAATAAAAAATTTACTTTGAACTTCCAAATTCCTATAGCATGCGTTGAAGAAACTTCCCCTAGGGAAAAGCTCTTTGGTGGCTCATAAAGATTCCTTGCCAACTAACACTTGCTCACGGGGATTAACGATACTACTCTTGCCCTTGTAATCGAGGAGACCACAACATTCATTCCAATGTTCCTTAACCAATAGCATAATTCAAATATCTGGCAAAATGGGGCTATTTTATCCCAATTTTCAGCAACTTGCATGATTTGCTCCAAGCTCTCATTAAGGTACGCAATGATAACTTATGTTTGGCTAGAATGCATTGTGCTATTGTCTACCAGGTTTGGAAAACTCGTAATGAAAAGACTCATGGCCATGGCCATGGTACTCCAAAAAAGTACCTATCCTAAGCTCCATCATGCATTCTTCCTGCTATCCTCTCTAGAAGCAATGGGACATCACCCATATGATCAAACCTACTTTGTGGTGTCCTCCCCCTCCTGGTTGGATCAAGGCTAATGTGGATGGCTCCTCCTTCCCTGGGTTGGTATGGTATGGTGGTGTTAAGGGATGAAAATGGCAACTTCATCAAAGCCATGGGTCATTGTTTTCAGCATTGGGACAACAGATCAATTGAATTGGCTGCTATGCTCTATACAAGCAAAATTATTGAGCCGTGGATGACCGGATACAAGGGCATTATCACTAAAGGGGATAATATTGGTGTGGTGGATCACCTCAAACTTTCTCTTAACAATGAAATATGGCGTAAACGACTTCCGTGATGCTCCGCATCGCTTTTTGAAGAACTTCCAAAGTTGTTTTGCTTATACTTATACAGAGATCTAACAATAATTTAGCTTTTCTGCAGATATAGCTACTAGATTTGATTTTATATGGCATAGTTTAGATTGTCACACTATTCCTCCACATTTTTTTGTTCTTTGGAGGAGGATAGGAAATATCCGTTAGTAGCTAGTTTTTTGCTTTCCTTTGCTATTTTTACATTGTAATCAATTTTTCATTATCAATGCAAATGCATCTTTTCAAGGAACCCAAAACTTTGGATCCTTTCATTTCCACACCCATCTTTCTCTCTCAATTTTCCAAGAACTTCTCTCATGGGGGGTGGTCGGTCACAAAGACGAATGGAAGGGCCACAGAGTTTAGCTACTATTCATTTTGTAATGGTTGATGGCAAGGGGCGGCAATGCGCGCCGATGGACGGATCGGACATTCTTGATTTTGGCAAGAAGTTGGGCACTATTATTTCGCACCGCCCACCATAGACTCGCAGGGATGTTGGCAAGAGAGCGCACTGACGGGCCGCAGCTGAGATCACGCCGGAGATCTTGATTGTGGCAAGAATCGTGTATCTACACCACCGGTGCTCTTCTATAGTCCAGGGATCTTGATCTTGCCTATCGTGCGAGGCCACGCTACTGCATGGTCCACGACTGCGGCGATGAGACGGTGGTGCACCACGACGCGGTGCGAAGAGCGGTGGCAACCGCTTGTGGAGCGCTAGCTAAGCGCTAATGGCACCGCAAAATGGCGGGCACCGCAGTGGGTGCAATTGGAGCTGCAGCGCTAGGCCGGCTGAATTGACAAGCGCTCGCAGGGAGATCATGGATGTTATGGCGAGCTGCAGCTGCCGTGATGGAAAGGCCTTGTCCACGCAGAGGATGCCGCCGCTAGCCGCATGCGGCTGCCATGCAGAATGCGGGATCAATCAGACCGGCTTAATCGAAGGAGGATTTCGATCCCATGGCTATCTTTGATGATGATGGGGCTGCGTGTCATGGATGTGTCTACAAGGGATGAGCATGCCGGACACCCACACTTTGGTGGGGCCACCCATGACCTCCCTATGGATTCTAATTCACAGATAGTGCACACAAGGTGTTTGCTAATGCCTTTAAAGAACCGGGGTGCTCCATTTGGACATGTTCCATGTTTCAAACCCTTTGTTTGACAATCAAAGCCCTCCTAGGGTGCCTTTGCCAAGGATTTCAAAGGGAGCTAATCCTAAGGCCATGCACGGCCTACCTGGTGCTGTACAAACCAATCCATGGAAGAGGAAGGAGTTTGTCAAATTAGGGCCTATGGATAAAGCTTCAACTCTCATGGAGGATGGCTCCACCATTAGGCTTGACGATCATGCTATAGAAGACAATTAGACAAAGCTTGAAAAGGCTTTAGTGGGAAAGCTCTTAGGAAGAAGACCTTTGTTCTACTTCCTTAATGCTGATCTCCAAAGAAATGGGGCCAATAGGGTGCCTTCAAGCTAGTGATGGTCGCCCCGGATTGCTTTATTTGCATATTTGACACGACTGAGGAAAGGGATGATGTCTTGATGAATGGTCCCTGGTTTGTGGCAAGAAACATCATCGGATTGGATAAGTGGTCTCCTACCTTCAACCCAAAATCCCTCCATGGCTTGTTCTTCTATTTGGGTGAGGTTTCAATCTACCTCTCCTTTATTGGGACAACATCAATAATTGCTTCATTTCTTGGGAACCGTTGTGGGTGGACCACCAAACTAACTGTTGGGGGCAAAGTATGTATGTAAGGGTTTGTGTTAGACCGATCTCTAACAAGCTTCCTACAAGAGTGTGGATCTGGGAGACATGGTCGCTTTTTCAGCCGGTTGAGTATGAGGGCATTACTTGTGCTTTTGCAAAGTGGGACACAAGGTTGATGCTTGCCCAACCACCAACCCCACAATCTATCTTGGGTAAGTCCCAACCCCTCCCTCCTCTAATATCAATCATTCCATGGAAGTGCCCAACCTGGGGTGAGGTGAGTAGCACCTCTAGGATCACTACCAATGATACTAAAGGCAAGGGTTTGGAGCACTGCTACTATTCCTCACCTAGTTACCACTCCCACCATCTCCGAATATGGACCTTGGGTACTAGTCACCTAGAAGAAGAAGACTAGGCCTCCTCAAAGATCAAGGCTAAGGAAGGAGGCAAACCAGGTCACAAACTTGGATCTGCTAGTATAGCTGCACATACTACTGGGGTACCGCCACCCCAAGCTCCACTTCTATAGAAGTTGTTCCCTTCTGTTGATACCTTCAGTCCTCCTGTGTTCCAAGCCCCAGCCAGTTTGGAGAAACCCAAAAAACTAGCTCGGGAGAAGGCTAGCAAGAGCAGTAGTAGTAAGCAGAGGGTCTCCAAGGCCCACTTTGAGAGGGAGCTTCATGACTTGGGGCAAATTGAGGCTCTTCCAAAGAAGAGGAAGAAGACTACACTTACACCATTGGATCGGGACGATCCCCATTACTTGATCTTCCATTCTATGAACCAGGCAAGAAATCTACGGCAACTACCTATGCCACCATCTCGTACATCATCCTTGGTGGAAACCAGGATTGAGGAGATCTCTAGACGAGAAGTAGATAAGTTAGTTGGAAGCAACTGGCAGTTCCTATGCCACCCTTCTGTGGAAAACTCTGGAGGGTTAATCATCTTTTGGCGATGTGATCTGGTATAATTTCTTCCCCTTGTCATCTCCCAAATTAGATTATTGACGCATGGTGATAGCATTCAGTGGACTATTGGTTTGGTGTATGCCAACAAAGCCTATAACTGTAGGAGAGTTCTTTGGCAGACTATCAAAGATAGTGTGGATCAGCAGTTACCTACTATTATTGGAGGAGACTTCAACTGTATTCTGACACACAAGGATAAGAAAGGTGGGAAGCGGTTCACCTATTCATAGGCGATTCAGGAGATGGAAGATTGCATGACTGTGGCTGATTTACATGAGCTAGACTTCGTTGGCCCATGATATACTTGGACTAACAACAAAGACGGCAGAAGCAAAATATGGGTCCGCCTTGATTGTGTCCTAGTTAATTTTGTGGCTTCTAACCTCTTAAGAGATACAAAGGTTAGTCACCTTTCTTGCATTGCTTCTGACCATTGCCCCCTGTTGCTTTCAGTCTCTCTTGTTTCGCATGAACCACCACAGCACTGGTTATGTTTTGAGGATGCTTGGCTTTCCTACTTGATGGTTTGGAAGCTTGTTTGGCAGAAGAGGAGCAAAGCAGACTATAGTACCAAAGCCACTATTCTTCAAAGGAAAAGCAACCACACCCTGTGGGCCCTCTTTCATTGGAATAAGAACAAGCTGAAGGACCTCCACTCGCTGAAGGAGGAGCTGGAGCGGGACATTGCTACCCTTCAAATTGCAGAGTGTTTTGATGTAGGTCTCACTTCTGCATAGGATGATGAGCTTCGCTCTAAGGTCATTGAGCTAAACTCTACATTGGCAAGGCTCAACACTTGGTGGAAGCAAAGGGCAAAGACTAGATGGCTACAGTAGGGTGATGGTAATACTCATTTCTTTCACACTATGGCTTCTTCAAGATATTGCACCAACAGAGTCAGTTGTGTGATGATGGATGATGGGAGGATGGTGGATAGTCCTAAGGAAATATCTGCTGCCTTCACTACCTTCTTCCATCAGAAATGGGTTGAGGGGGATGTCTCCCTTGACAACTGGCCTACGATGCCTACTAAGCAGTAGGTACCTTCTTATGTCAGTCCCCTGCTTGATGTTGTAGTATCTGAACAGGAGATTTGGGAGGCTTTGCACTCCATGGGGGCCAATCAAGCTCCTAGATTGGATGGGATCACATCCTCCTTCTATAAGCGTGGCAAAGCGGGATGTCATTGCAGCCCAAAGAGTTCTTCGCACTTCCCACATGGATGATTCTTGGAAGGAAACTCTCATCGATACCCAAGGTGGTGGTGCCGCCTCCATATTTGGCTCATCGCCTTATGCCGACCATCTACAAGATTTATTACAAAGATCGAATCGTGAAGCACCTCCCACGCCTCATAGGAGCAGGAGCCTTTGTCCCAGAGAATATTTCACACCACGCCTTGCAGATCTTCAACAAGTTCCAACATTCTACTTCTGCGGTAGGGTTTATGGCCATCAAAGTCGATATGGAGTAGGCCTATGACTGGATGAGTTAGCAGACTCTGAAGCAGATGCTGTCCCTGATGGGTTTCCCTACAAGATTCAGCAGTTGGGTGGTTCAATGTGTCACACATCCCAAGTTTTCCATCTTGCTGAATGGTAGGAGGATGGAGTGGATTGACGCTCAGTGTGGCTTTCGTCAGGGGTGCCCGCTCTCACCCTACCTTTTCATTCTATGCTCTGAGCTTCTCACTTTGGCGTTTAGATAGAGGGGGCCTAATCTGGGCATGTCCATCACTATTGGAGGTACTTGCATCTCCAACCTCCTTTATGCTGATGATGTCCTTATCACTTCTCAGGCTTTGGTGGCACATGGTAAGCAAATTAAAGACATCCTTGAAGATTATTGTGCCTGGACGGGCTAGCATATCAATTATGCCAAAACTTCCATTTTGTTCAACAAGGCAGCTAAGAGGTGGAGAATGAATCTCATCACCAGGTTGTTTGGGTTCAGAAGGGTCCAGAAGATGGATTATCTTGGCCTTAAACTGGCCATGAGAAAGTTGCACAAGAGAGACTATTCCCAACTGATTCAGTGGGCCAAGGAGAAGATCCTTGCATGGGGGTCTCGGCATCTCTCCCTAGCGGGCCAAGGATGGGACTGCTTATTTCTTGGCCCTCTTTCTGGTCTATCTACAACACATACTACCATGCCTATGAATGTGTTGCAGGAAATTGAGAAGATGTGTAGATCCTTTCTTTAGGACAAGAGCTCTACTCAGAAGAGTATCCACTATGTGAAGTGGTCCGCTATTTGTGTACCTAGGAGACTTGGGGGGCTTGGATTCCACTCTGCCACCACTTGGACAGGCCCTCTGAGGGCACAACTTGCTTGGGACTTCTTGCAGAAGCCTTCTTCCCTTCTCCACTGTTGCCTACAGGAATGTTATGGGGATGACATCTGGGATAGATCTCTGAGGCAGGGTGACTCCAAATCTTGGGCTATCCTTCTCAGTGGAGCACGGAGTCCCAAACCTCTCATTGGGAGGCTAAAGCAAATAAGGTCTGTATTGTCCCAAACTGTCGACTGACGTTCCCCTTTCCAGGAGACCTACTTTCCTTGATGCTGCTACCTTTGAAGGTCAGCTTGTGTCTACTTTCATTCAACCTGGCCGTTCATGGTATATTGCAAAGTTGAAGTTACACTTTGGGTGGGAGCTGGTGGACCAGATTAGTGGGATGCTGCACCTTGACTTAATGGCGGATGAGCCAGAGTTGATCCATCTTTACTATTTTGGTGGCGTGTTCTGAAGGGGGCAGTGCCAACCTTTACTTGGCTACATGAGCGGGGACTGGCTGAGGAAGTCCAGTGCCCTTGGGGCTGCACATGGGTGGAAGACTTGGACCACATATTGACCAGATGTTCTCTCTTGACTGCTGTTCTATAGATTCTCTCCACTTGGGGGTTCAACATTCCTTCTTTTGCCAACTCCCAAGATCTCCTCGAGGCATTCAACAACACCTCTAAGGCCAACTCGACTTGGGGTAGAGCATACTGCTATGTGGTGTGTCAGGTATGGTGGACCAAAAACTCCAAGACACATGGACGGCCACATGGAACCCCCAAGCTGCTTGATGCAAACATCTTGGAGGCATTCACCAACAACTCTGCCTTTCCATTTCAAGAGCAATGGGAGCTCCACCCACACCATATTTTACTCTTCTTGGACTCCCTCTGGATGGCTCAAGGCCAATGTTGATGGTGCACTCCTTCCTCCGCATAGTGTGTGTATTGGTGTGGTGATTAGGGATGAGACGGGCAACCTCATTAAGGCTGCAGGAGTTCACCTCCAACACTGGGATAACACCTCTGTTGAACTGCAAGCTATGCTTGCCGACAAACAGCTCATGGAGTCATGGATGTATGAGTAGAAAGGTCTGGTTCTTGAAGGCGATAACCACAATGTCGTGGCTTATCTTCAGCGGACCATGCAACAGACTTTTTGGATAGCTTTTCCACCACATGCCCCAGATCTAGCCTTCCTCAGTGATTTCCATCATGTGCTCTTCTTCTACACCTGCAGAGATTACAATTAGCCAACCTCTATGCCTTGCCACTGTGTCTCGATTTCTGGCTTCTGATCATCATTGTACTATTCCTCCGCCTTCTTTGTCATTTTGAGGATGATAGGGGGCATGTGCCTCTCAGTTAGTTTTGCTTTTATTTTAGTTTGTCTTCTATTGAACCTCTGTGGTAGTTTGCAACCCCTTTCTTTTCATATTAATGCAAATTGCAACTTTCAAGGAACCCAAAAACTTGGGGGGGACTCTCTCATTTCCACTCTCTTTCTCTCTCTTAGTTGAAACTTTCCTCTCTCTATAGTGAGGTGGTCGAGGTCACCTCCTCCCAGACAAGTCGACGGGTAGAGGAGGACATGAAGGTAACAAGGTGGTCGGGTTGGACACAAGCACGGTCATGAAGGTCGCCCATAGTGAGGATTCACACTGCGGGAACAAAGGTGCAAAGGGCACTATAGCTAAATAAGCCCAAAATGGCAAGGGGATTGGCAAGGGAACTATGTCAACCATGGAGGTGGACCGCTCATTCACGAAGGATCTAGGATCTAATTGCGCCAAACAAACCAACATTATCAAATTAAAGTGATGTGGCATTCTGCTCGACCGACACGTGGTAATGGAACAATGCTCCACTCGAACACAGCTGCATGATAGCCTGGAATTCAACTCGATGGACCAACATCATTGCAAGAACCTATTCATCCTATCTATGAAGCCATGGTAACGCTTTCTTTACGATGTCGCTTTATGGATTCTCTGCTGACAGGAGGGATGTCCCTCAAACCCGCCGCTCACCATCTCTATCAAAGGGAGGCAGCATGAGGCAATGCATTTAGCTACCCTCCTAGAGGCGTAATGACAACAAGGGGCAAAATTTGGGCAAGCTAACTATGGCTACTGAAACCGGTGGTATGTCTCAACCCATGGATGTATTAACTAGGCGGGTAAACCTTGTATGGACAATCCCACAGGTCAAGAGAGTCGGACACCCACTGTCTGGCCGCCATCCTCAATGTCCAATTGCCTTGTTTCAACAATGCACAAGGTGTTTGTGGAAATTCCTCAACAAACTCGACATCCTTGTTTTGGGGATCTGACCACAAGATTTAGCATGGCTCCACATGCTCCCAACTCTAAGGGCCACCAACAGAACTCCTCGGATGGGACTTTTTTGGGCACCCAAAGTCAAGCCAAATTCATAACATCGGCTGATCATCCTGGCCACAGCTAACCCATGGAAGGAATTTCACCGTGAAATTCAGCTCTTATGGAAGATGGAACAAAAATTACTCTTGATGAGAATGCAGTGGAGGATAACCAGATGAAACTAGAAAGAGCTCTTGTAGGGAAACTTTTGGGGAAAAAGCCTCCTTTCTACTTCCTTAATGCGGACCTTCATAAATGGAGTCAATGGGGAAATTCAATCTAATAATGGTTGCTCCCATTGTTTTGTGTGCACCTTTGCTACCACAGAGGCAAGGGATGTGGTATTAATGAACAGACCTTGGTCCATTGTGGGAAATGTGATTGGCATGGATAAATGGTTGCCAAGCTTCACTCTCAAATCACTTCATAGTTTATCTTCCAACTGTTGACTCTTCCTAATCTTCCCCTCCTATACTAGGACAATGTGAATATTGCTAGGATTGCTTCTTTTATCGGTGAACCACTATGGGTTGATCATCAAACCAATAATTGGGGGTAGAGCATGTATGCTAGAGTATGCATTAGGATTGATCTTTCTCAAAGACTTCCAACAGGTGTATGGATTCAAGGAAAAAATGGGAGATTCTTTCAAACAGTGGAGTATGAAGGTATCACACAGTTACGCTTTGCATGTGGCAAAGTTGGGCATAAGGTTGACTCTTTCCCAAGCAAGGGAAACCAAAACTCTTCACCTTTCCATGGCAAGGCTCCCTCCAACACTCACTTGCAGCCCAAAAATTTTGCACCATTGCATCGAGCCTTTCATGCCTCTGAATCTGAAATCGGTGAGTGCAGTAACTCAACAATTCCTACCAATGTTGCAGCCCAATAGTAGAACACTTTCAACAATGCAAATACTATTGTATCTTAAGGAAGTGCTGAACTAAAAAGCAGTTTGCAGCCACACAAAGGTGCAACCCAACAAAGCGATGAATGATCTACAATAAAAGACCACATGAAGGAAGTGTTGAACTCAAAAGTGGTTTGAAACATCAAGGTGTATTCCAACAACAAGCTGAAACCACCCATAAATCTGCTACAATGCATGAGGAATATGGTCCTTGGGTGCTGGTCACTCGGAGGAAGAACCCGCCAATTTGTGAGACACAAAAAAGGGCAAGAGAGGGGCAAATCTAAACAAAAATCTGCAGCGATAGGCAAGGGCAACAACCATGAAGGGGAGACTTCCACCAAGGCAACACCTCCAAAATTTGCTCCCAACATTGGATACCTCAAAACCCCTGTTCCAAACTCCCAACAACTTGGGGAACTCAAGAAAGCAAACCATAGTTGGGCAAGAGTACAAGTATGAAACAAATCTCAAAAGCACATTTTGAGAGGAAATCAAACTTAAGATTGAAGTGCTAATAGAAGAAAAAAGCTAAGAGTGGAGCTAATGGTGGGGTCATCCCTGGCTATTTAATGTCTTCCATTCTCTTGGAATTATAGGTGCAAATAAACTATGGGTAACTACCTATGCCTCATTGGTGGCCACAACCTTGCTTAATTGGTTTAGTGGAAACTAGAATTGAACAAATTAAGGAAGGAAGTGGATGTTTGGAAGCAACTGAACTTTCTTTGTCATCCCTCCAATGGGAATTGTGAGGCATCATCATCCTTTGGCGCAAGGAGTTGGTTGACTTTGTCTCTCTTGTTCTAATGGATCATATTGTCCTGGGAAGAGCTAGCATGGCTGAAAATTTGTAGTAGACCATTGGTTGGGTTTATAGTAATAAGGATTACCATATTATCTTGGAAAAACCATTGAAGGCAATGTGGACCATCAACTACCAACCATCATTGGAGGATTTTATCATCTTGGAACAACATGATAAGAAGGGGAAGAAGTTTGTCACTCTCGCTATCAAGGACATGGAGAGGTGCATGATTTCTTTTGATCTCCATGAGGTTGACTTTGTTGGCCCACGCTTCGCATGGACTAATAATAAAGATGGAAAGAGTAAAATTTATCGACTTGACCGTGTTCTTGTCAATTCTCTTGCTTCCAACTTGATTGGGGATTCGAAGGTTCACCACCTCACCCGACGCTCGATCATAGCTTCTACTCAAATTAATTCCCAGTGACGGCTCCACACCGCTGGCTGAAATTTAAAGATACTTGGTTATCCTATCCTATGGCTTGGAAACTTGTTTGGAAGAGCTAGAACAAACCTGACCATGGCACTAAAGTTGCTATCCTCACCAAAGAGTAGCCATACCCAAGAATTCTTTACCATTGGAGAAAAATAAAAAAAACTCACCACTCAAAACGAGCTTGAGGGATGTGCTGACCTTCGCCAATGTGATGATGGGCTTACAACTCCACAGAGTTCACGCTCAACCAAGGTGATTGAGCTGAATTCTACTCTTGCATTCCAACACTTGGGAAACAAAGGGTGAAGATCGTGGATCCACTAGAGATGGCAATACTCACTTCATCCACACTATCACTTTCAAGGCATAGAAGTAATAGAATCGCCTATATGACCATGGGAGCCTATTACACCCCGATGCTATATCATCCACATTCACTACATTTTTTTAGCAATGGGATGAGGGGAAGTTTCTCCAACTGCCTATTCCTCCCAAGGACCAACAATAGATGTGCAACCTCCTTGATGTCAGAGTGTCAAAGCAAGAGATTTGGGCTGCCATGCACTCATGAGCTAACTAAGCTCTTGATTGGATGGGATTACATGTTCCATCTACAAAAGTTTGAAAGGAGGTGATGTTATGCTCTGCGTGAATTCCACACCATATGGATGACTCTTGGAAGGAAACCCTCATTATGTTGATTCCCAAGGTTGCTATTGTCGATTGTCCCACTAAATTCTGCCCTATCAACTTTTGTCAAACTATCACAGCTCATAGCAAGGTTTTGGTGACAAGCCACATGTCCTCCCTCCTTATCTCGATGAGCAAGGAGCTTTTGTTCCCCATAAGAATATCTCCCACCGCTGCTTCCTTGCCCAAGAGATTATCAACAAGTTTTAGCACTCTACCTCGCAAGCAGGGTTTATGGCTATAAAGGTTGATATGGAGCAAGCTTAGGACCCAGATGTAAGAACTCTAGAGAAGAATCGCTGATGGGGTTTCCTACAAAATTTAGAAAATGGGTGTTTAAATGTGTGTCACCCAACCCAAATTCACCATCTTGAAGCTGAGGCCGAGTGGATTAATGCATGTGGATTTCACAGGGCTACCCATGCCACCTTATCTCTTCACTGCTCAACCCTCACTCAGCATTAAAATAGCATGGAGCCAATCCGCAGCTACAGAGGTACTTGCATCACATTCTATGCGGATATTCTTATTACTTCTGTGTTTCTCCAAATCATGGGGCATCCTGAAGATTATTGGATGGAGGGCCTTTTGTGAAAGTCAACCATCATGTTTAGTAAAGTTGATGGTGGACAAATTAGATCACCAGTGACAAACTGGAGGGTTCAAGAGATGGACTACCATCCCAATGGCCATGCAAATTATCTCATTCTGCCAATTTAGAAGGCCAAGAATAAGATTATGGCATGGGAATCGACACTTTTCACTTGTCGCCACCCTTATCAACTCCCCTTTGCTGTGTCAGCCACATTTCCTCACCACCTGAAGAATTCTATGTGTTATAGATTATGCCATCCTTTAAAAAATCTCTACAGGAAGCATTCACTATGCGGGGCCACCATCTATACACCCTATTTGGTGGTTGGGTCTACCTCCATCTAGATGGGCTCATTGAGGGCTCATTTGCTTGGGAATTTTACGTTTCATCTCCTCCATAGATGCTCAAGGGAACGCATATGGTGAAGACATCCGGAACAGTTAAAGAGAGGACTCCAAAACATGGGTTGTGATCCCAATGGGGCCACAAACAAACCTCTTATCCATGGTGAATTCTGATGGGAAGAAGGTGGAGGTCCTATCCCAAACTTGGCTAAACAACCTCCCCTCGATAGCCTACATTTATGGATGCTGCTGCCCTTGAAGAATGTTAGGTGAATACATTCAGAGATCATCATGGATGTCTCCTTACAACTATACTTGCAAGCCCCTTTTGATCGAGAGTGGTGGTACATAGATGATTTGGTGATAACCAATCACAACTACCCTTTGGTAAGTCCTCACTCATGGCTTATGAAGCACTCTTCCAATCCCTCAAGCCACCTATGGTTGTGAAGCCGCTGCATCCCATGAAAATCTATTTTGATGGCCTCTTGAAGGGAGCACTCCAACCTACACTGGTTGCATGATAGAGGACTTTGAGGATGGTCTTGGGAATTGAAGCAAAGATATTGGCCACATTGTGATCGATGCTCCTCACTACCAGATTAGAGACTCACATGTTGTTTAACATGCCTTTCTTTTCCAGACTCAATGAATTCCTCAACCTTTCAAAGCACCACCAAGAAGAGCTTCCTAGAACTTCTTATGCTATTTATCAAGTTTTGAGGACTAGAATGCAAGACCATCCAAATGCAACCCCAAAATCATGTAGCAAACATTCTTGAGGTTTTCACCAACACTTGTGCCTTTCCATTTCTTGAGAAATGAGATCCACCAGCCCCGCTTCCTCAAACCCTCATGGACTCCCCTCATGGCTTAAGGCCAATGTTAATGGGGCTCTTCTTCCTTCGGTTTGGTATGGTGTGGTGATCGAGATGATAGTGGTGCCTTTGTTGAGCTATGGAGTTCACCTCCAACATTGGGATAGCACAAGCCAATGCTAGCCATCAAGCCTCATGGAGCCTTGGATGCATGAATATGGGTCTCATTCTTGAAGGGGATAACTTGTGGTGAACTATCTCCACAGACTATGAAGCAAGACTGGAGATCTAGACTGCCTCACCGACCCTTCCTCTCGACTTCCATCGGTGCTCTTCTCTCATATAAGGATACAAAGTTTGACCTTTGTGCCTTGCTGCTTTTTGACTTTTGACATGATTATACTATTCCTCACTTTTTTTTTATTTTGGAGGATGATAGAAAGCATGTTACTCATAGTTAGTTTGTTATTTTTCATTTTTGTGCTTCTTGTAACCTTTCTTTCATATTAATGCAAATGCAACTTTAAGGAACCCAAAACTTTGCTATGTTGTGTATCAAGTGTGGAGGACTTGCCAAGACTCTTTTTCCAACATTTTAGAAGCATTCATCAACACTGCCTTTCCATGGGAGCAATGATCTCCACCACACCTGCAGAATCATGGACTATGGCAAGTGGTTGATGGTGCCCTTCTTCCTTTGGGGTCGTATTGGTGGGTGATAAGGGACGACTGGAAAATTTATCAAAGCTAAGGAGTTCACCTCCAACATTGGGACAACACCATTGAATTGCAAGCAATGCTAGCCATCAAGCAACTCATGGAGCCTTGGATGCATGAATATAAATGTCTCATTCTTGAAGGGGACAACCATAGTGTTGTGACTTACCTGGACACAAATGGCTAAACTACCACCAGGAAATCTTAGCTCAAGACTCCGAGAAGTGCTCTTCTCTCACCACAACTGAGTGAGTGCATAGTTTACTAGAGTTTCTCATTTTGTTGGCATGATGGATTGTTATACTATTCCTCATACATGTTATTTTGGAAGATGATAAAATCATGTGACATACATGTTACCTCTGCTAATTTGTAACCTTTCTTTTTTATAATGCAAATGTAACTTTAAGGAACCCAAAACTTTGAGAGGCTCTTTCATTTCTCATTCTTTCCTTCTCGTTTTCAGTGAGAGAAGCTTTGGGGATGGGGGTGACATGGGTGCTCACCCAGGAATGGGGTGGGTGCCTTGTGAGGGCTGCTAGCATGAAGGAAGGCTGTGGGAGTTCAAGTGAGGAGGTAGCCAGAGCTCCAAGTGGAGACATGGCAACCATGGCTCCAAAGAGGATGAAGGAGGTGATGGGCAGCAACCAGACATGGGGAATTAGACCTATTCCTGGATCCATTGATAGCATAGCTTCCATTGCAAGTATGCAAAATACTCTTTCGTTCAAGAGTCCTGGTGAGTCTCACGGACTTGGGGCCTTCAGCCCTCAGGTTTCACAGGTGGGTAACTTTTCCTGTTCATTTTTTGATTCTCCCTTGCATGATACTTCTGCTGAATGGATGCGATCAGGTTGCCAACATTGCCGGCCTTCCAGTCCACCTGGAAGGGGCTGAAACTGACCCCCATGGCACTAATTGCATTGATCCAAGGAGATGCACTCAACCTATTTGTCAGAATACCACAAAGAAGTGGAAATTGTAAACCAATCAACTAGAGGCGAATCCAGTAGACATGGGTGCTTATAACATCCAATTCCCACAATCAAGAGCCAGCCGCAAGGTCACCAAACACAAGTAAACCAGCCCACACCTCAAACAATGCTTGGAAGAGACCACCGGTTGTCCTGCTTGCCAAAATCCAGTTTGATGAAATCAAAGACAGTGATGGAGTGGGTGTTACTCTTGATAATAATTCTATGCAATCTAATATCCAAAGGCTTGAAGCAGCCCTAGTTGGAAAACTACTTGGCAAAAAACTCCCTTTCTACTTCTTAAATAATGACCTAAAGCACAAATGGAGCAAATGGGGTGAATTCAACTTGGTGTTAGTTGCTGCTGATTGCTTCTTATGTATTTTCCAATCGATTGAGGCTCATGATGCTGTGCTCCAAAATGGACCATGGTTCATTTCTGGCAATGTTATAGCCATGGATAAATGGAGCCCAACCTTCTCTCTTGACTCCTTGAAAGGATTAACCTCTCCCATTTGGATGAGGCTACCTAGCCCACTCACCTACAAGATAGTAACTTGGCTGAATTGCTTCCTTCATGGTGAACCAATGTGGATGGATAATCAAACTAGTAAATGGTGATAAAGTCTTTATGCTCGTGCTTATGTCAAAGTTGACCTCTCAAGAAGCCTCCCACCTGGAATTTGGATCAATGGAGTTAATGGCCATTTTTTTTCAAAAAGTCGAATATGAAGGAATTGCACAACTTTGTTTTAAATGAGGGAAGGTTGGACACAAAATTGATATGTGTCTAGACAAGGCTCACATAGCTCACCATGTTCAACCTACTAGTAAGGCTAATACTCCCTCCTCTACTTCACCAAGCCCCACATCAAGTGCAAAATTTTCAGCACTTCAACAAATAGTGCAACACAATACAATGTGTTCCAAAGATCCATCATGCAAGATGTGAAATTTCCACTTGCCAACAAACAGACAGCAGAATTCTGCACTTTGTCCATGGCAAATACCAAAGGAAAGGAGGACATCAATGACATTACAACTAATGCTGAACAGGAAGGGGCCTACAGGCCATGGACTCTAGTGTCTAGGAGAAAGCCAAGGCCTCCAAAATCTGAAAATCAAAATAACAGCAGCAAGGGTGAAACCACAACCACAAAATCTGCTACTGAATAGGGAAGAAAACTCAATCTGTTGGTAGAAACAACACCAAACTACAGGACTCTAGCATAAAGGATAGCATGGAATTAAGGCACCAATAGCAAACCACAGGCAAAGGGGAGTCCCTCACCACTACCAATACAACTTCCTTCCATGCTGTCAAGGAAACACAAGAAGATATGAACTTGTTCAAGCACAAAAACTCTAGGAATGGTGAAATCTCCAAAACTCACTACCGGGTCAACTGGCCATCAACCAAATTCCTGAAAGCAAGAAAAGTGAATTCCATATTGACAATGGGGGGGTCCGTAAAAAGGCCATGGGCCACTATCTCTGACAAATTCTTGGAGAGCACCATGCTCTCTTCATCAGCCTTATAGAAACAAAAGTAGAAGACATCACTAGAGGGGAAATTGATAAAATTGCTGAGCACAACTGGGACTTTCTACACCAACCTACTGTAGGAAAATCTAGAGACATCCTTGCTCTTTGAGGAATGACTTAATCACCTTCTCTCCTATTACACAAAATGATCAGGGGAATATTTACAAAAGCTATGTTGAGAGTGGCAGTGTGCTATGCTAACAAAGATTACCACATTTATCGTGGACTATGGGATACTATAATTTCTTTGTTGAACACTAAATTCCAGTGCGTTTCAAATGTATCTATGATGCAAAATGAAGGGAGGGGGGGTGGTGAAATACACTAAAATGATTTAAAACATCTTAATAACATTAGAGACTTTTGGGAATTTGTTAACTTCATGAGAACCACTTATAAGATTGATTTTGATCGTAACAAACACATGTTCAAATACTACTAATCAAGTCAAATTCAAGTGTATAGAAAAATTCTTTGATTCCAAGTTCTTCAGTCAATTTAGAATGCTAAAGCTATTGGATATGAATTGGGTAGAAATTTTTCTAGAAATTACTATATTAATGAAAATGAAAACCTCACTAAGATAAGATAAATGATTTATTCATTTTTAAAATGTTCATTCTAAAATTATTTATATTTTTCTATATCTTAATATTATAATTATTCATTAAGTTATCCATTTTGGATAGTATAAACTAAATGCATAAAATAAGTTCCATTAAATGTGTATTCAAGCAAGATAAATTATGTTTAAACTTTATTAAATTATTTCCATGCTATTCATAATTTTCATTCACATTTTTATTACATGAAAATTGAATTATCCTAAAATTATCCTTTTCTCTTATTCTCCTCCTATTATTCTTTCTTCTCCCTCATATTATTATTTTCATCTTAACATTGTTTAGGTAGAATGTTTTAATGGATTTTGTGTAATAAAATGTTTGAATTTCATTCAAAAAAATTTCATATAATATTCCCTCAATTTTCATATTTTAAAAATTCAATTATTTAAATTTTGGATGTTGAATTATTTTGAATTATTTTTTGAATTCAAACTTCTTTATTCATGACATATACTTGCTAAGTCAAATCAAACTTTTTTGTGGAATATTTTAAATGGCCCAAGCATCATTTATTATGAATATTTAGAGCTTGATTAATTTATTGCAAGTTATTTTAACTTTAAATTCAAATGAGCCTTCTTTTCCGAATAATTCCTTTTAAATTAACCCATTTTAGGAAAGTATTTGGGCTAGTCACTTTGTTTTAAATCTAAATAAATTTGTATATTATTTAAACTTTTAATAGATATAATATAATGTTGATCTTAATTAATTCATGGATTAATTTGAGAATTTCCTAATTATAAAAGCCCTCTTGGCTAAATTCCTGATGGAAAATTTCCATAGATTTATTTTATTCAAAATCCCCTCCTTCATACCAAAAAATCTTGGCTAAAATTTCCCATTGGTTTCTCCTCTCTCTCTTAAGCCATGATTCACATAGAAAACTTTCCACATTGGCTTGAATCAAGTTTTCAAAGGATCCTCAAATCCCTTGATCGATCCTTATTCATTGGATTTGAAATTCAAATAGTTGCCAATTTAATTTTCCTCTCATTCCTCATGCCTTGGCCAAACCTATACTCCCTCTTTTTTTTTATTTAAGAGCCTTATTTCAACTTGAAAATGGTTCCAAAAGCTACTATTCTCTCTTGTCTTCTTTTCACCACCACCTTAGTCGATCTAAAGATTGATTGGGAAAAGTGAAAGTTTAATGTGTTTCCTCCCTTGACCTAAAGCATCATAGCCTTGCTCTTAAATAATAAGTTCTTATATTATTTAAATATTATTACTAAAATAAATAATAAACTAAATAAAACCAAATAACAAAAACTAAACCTAATAAAAATAAAACTAATAAATCTAATAATAACTAACTAAATAAAACTAAATAACCAAATAATAACTAATAAACTAATAAACTAAAACTAATAACTAAACCTAATAACAAAAAAAAAAACTAACTAATAAATAAAAACTAATAAACTAATAACTAAATAATAAACTAACTAATAAACTAATAACTAAATAACTAACTAATAACTAATAAAACTAAATAAACTAAATAATAAAATAATTAATAACTTAATAACTAACTAATAAACTAATAACTAACTAAAACTAATAACTAATAACTAATAACTAAAACTATTAACTAAAACTAAATAATAAAAACTAAACTAACTAAACTAATAACTAATAACTAAATAATTAACTAAAATAATAATAAAAAACTAATAAAAAACAAACTAAACTAATAATTAATAAAATAAAAAACACTAATAACTAATAACTAACTAATATCTAAACTAATAACTAAACTAACTAAAAAATAAACTAATAACTAAAATAATTAATAATAACTAAAATAATAATAAACTAAAAACTAAATAATAATAACTAATAACTAACTAAAACCTAATAACTAAATTAATAACTAAATGAACAAATAACAATAACTAAACAAAAAAATAAATAAAACTAATAACCAACTAACTAATAATAACTAAACTAATAATAAATAATAACCAACTAAAAAAACTAACCAATAAACTAATAACTAAACTAACTAATAACTAAAAATTAACTAAATTAATAATAATAATAACTAATTAGAAAACTAAACTAATAAATAACTAATAAAAAACCAATAACTAATAATAAATAAAATAAAACTAAAACTAATAAATAATAATATCTAAAAACCAAAAGTAATAACAAATAACTATTAAAACAATAAATAAACTAATAAAACTAATAACTAAAACTAATAAAACTAATAAATAACTAAGTAATAACTAATTAATAACTAACAAATTAATAAAATTAACTAATAGTAAATAATAACTAATAACTAAAACAATAACTAAAGAACTAAATAAAATTAAACTAATAAGTAAATAATTAATAATAATAACTAACTAACAAAAAAATAAAATTATAATAAAACCAACTAAAACTAACTAATAATAATAACAAATAAAAAACCAACTAATAATAACTAATAACTAAAACTAAATAACAAAACTAAAAATTAATAAAAATAAACCTAATAAAACTAAACTAAAACTAATAAAACTAACTAAAACTAATAAAAATCATAAAACTAAATAACTAAATAACTAAACTAATAACTAAAAAACTAAATAACTAACTAATAATTAATAAATAAATAAACTAACTAAATTAAAACTAATAACTAATATACTAATAACTAACTAATAACTAAACTAATAATAACGAGTAACTAAAACTAATAATAACTAAATAATAACTAATAAAATTTATAATAATAAACTAATAACTAAATAATAACAATAAAAACTAAAACTAACCAAATAATAAACTAAAAACTAACCAATAACTAACAAACTAAAACCTAACAAATAAACTAATAAAACTAATAATAACTAACAATAACTAAACTAATAATTAATAACGAATAACTAATATATAATAAATAACAACCAACTAAAACTAATAATAACTAAAACTAATAAAAAAAACTAATAAAACCAATAAGTAACCAATAACCAACTAATAACTAATAATAACCAAAAAATAATAATAAAATCACTAATAAAACCATAATAATCTAAAACTAACTAATAATAATTAAACTAATAACTAATAAAAATTAAATAAAAAACTAAAAAACTAATTAACTAATAACTAATAACTAATAAATAATAATAAAAAATAACTAACTAACTAAATACTAATTTAAAACTAATAATAATAATAATAATAATAAAAAACATTAAAAAACTAACCAATAAAAACTAACTAAAACTTACTAATAATAACTAATAATAATAACTAAAATAACTACTAACTAATAAAAAACAAATAAACTAATAACCAAAAACTAACTAATAACCAATAAACCAATAATAATAATGAACCAATAAAACTAATAAAACTAATAACTAAAATAATTAAAAAAAAACTAAATAATTAAATAAAAATAATAATAACTAATAATAAACTAATAAACCACAAAAAAACTAATAAACAAATAATAACTAATAAAATAAAATAACTAATAACCAATAAAACCAAAAAAAACTAACTAATAATAAACCAATAAATAATAAAACTAATAAAACCAAACTAATACTAATAACCAAACTAATAAACTAATAAATAAACCAAAAATAAATAACCAACTAATAAACCAATAACCAACTATAATAAAAAAAATAACCAATATTAAACTAAAATACAACTAATAAAACTAACTAATAACTAATAACAATAAATAACTAATATAACTAACTATAACTAAAAATAATAAAAAAACCAAATAAACTAAAATTAATAATAATTAATAAAATTAATAAAATAATAAAACCAATAAAACTAAACTAAATAAATAAAAAAACTAATAAATAATAAAAAAATAAAAATAATAATAATAATAAAACCAACCAATAAAAATAAACCAATAGAACTAATAACCAATAACTAATAAACTAACTAACTAACTAATAACCAAATATTAATCAACTAATAATAACTAACCTAACTAATAACTAATAACTAACCAAATAATAATAACTAATAATAAACCAATAATAATAAACCAAAAACCAAACTAAACTAATAAAACTAATAACCAATAACCAACTAATAACTAAACTAATAATAATAACGAAAGTAAAAACTAATAACTAAATAATAACTAATAAAATTTATAATAATAAAAATCCAAATAATAAAAAAACTAAAATAACTAAATAATAAACCAAAACTAACCAATAACTAAATAACTAAAAAAAACTAATAAATAAACTAATTAACTAATAATAACTAATAATAACTAAATAATAATTAACTAATAACTAATATAATAAATAACAACCAACTAAAACTAATAATAAATAAAACCTAATAAAAAAACTAATAAAACTAATAAGTAACCAACAACCAACTAATAACTAAATAACTATAATAATAAATCTAATAAACTAATAATAATAAAACTAACTAAATAATAATAATCTAATAACTAATAAAATTAAATAAAAAAAAAAAAACTAATTAACTAATAACTAAACTAATAAATAATAATAAAAATAACTAACAAACTAAATACCTAATTTAAAACTAATAATAACTAATAATAACTAATAATAAAAACATTAAAAACTAACCAATAAAAACTAACTAAAACTTATAGCTAATAGTAACTAATAATAACTAATAATAACTAAAATAATTAATAACTAATAAAACAAATAAACTAATAACTAATAATAACTAAAAAGGGCTAACTAATAACTAATAAACTAATAATAATAATGAACTAATAATAAAACTAATAAAACTAATAACTAAAATAACTAATAAAAAAACTAAATAATTAAATAAAAATAATAACTAATAATAATTAATAACTAATAAAACTAATAAAAAAACTAATAAACAAATAATAACTAATAATAATAAAATAACTAATAACTAATAACTAATAAAAACTAAAAAAACTAACTAATAATAAACTAAATAACTAATAACTAAACTAATAAACTAAACTAATACTAATAACTAAAACTAATAAACTAATAAATAAACTAAAAAATAATAACTAAACTAATAAACCAATAACTAAAATAATAAAAACTAATAACTATTAAACCAAAATACCAACTAATAAAACTAACTAACTAAATAACCAAATTAATAAATAATAAATAACTAATAATAACCAACTAATAACCAAATAAACTAATAACTAATAAAAAAAATAAACTAATAATTAATAAGTAACTAGTAAAATTAATAATAAATTAATAAATAACTAATAATGACTAATAACTAATAAAAAAACTAAAAAAACTAATAACCAATAATAAATAAACAAAAATAATAATAATAAACTAACTAATAAAAAAAATAAACTAATGAATAATAACTAATAACCAATAAACCAACTAACTAACTAACTAAATATTAATTAATCAACCATAATAACTAACTTAACCAAACTAATAACTATAAATAACTAACTAAATAACTAATAATAAATAATAAACCAATAATAATAAACCAAAACCAAAACTAAACTAATAATAATAAACCAATAACTAGTAACTAATACCAACTAAAAACTAAATAACGAAAATAAAAACTAATAATAACTAAATAATAACTAATAAAATTTATAATAATAAACTAATAACCAAATAATAACAATAAAAAAAAACTAAAATTAAAATAATAAACCAAAAACTAACCAATAACTAATAACCATAACTAAAACCCAATAAATAAACTAATAAAACTAATAATAATAATATAACTAAACTAATAACAATAATAACCAATATATAATAAATAACAACCAATAAAAAAAAAACTAATAAAACTAATAATAAAAAAAACTAATAAAACTAATAAGTAACTAACAACAAACTAATAACTAATAATAACTAAAAATAATAATAAATCACTAATAAACCTAATAATAATTAATCTAAAAACTAACTAATAATAATTAATCTAATAACTAATTAAAATTAAATAAAAAAACTAAAAAACTAATTAACGAATAACTAATAAATAATAAATAATAATAAAAATAACTAACAAACTAAATACCTAATTTAAAACTAATAATAACTAATAATAACTAATAATAAAAACATTAAAAACTAACCAATAAAAACTAACTAAAACTTATATACTAGTAATAATAATAATAATAACTAAAATAATTAATAACTAATAAAAAAAATAAACTAATAACTAATAATAACTAAAAAGGGCTAACTAATAACTAATAAACTAATAATAATAATGAACTAATAATAAAACTAATAAAACTAATAACTAAAATAACTAATAAAAAAACTAAATAATTAAATAAAAATAATAACTAATTAATAACCACAAACTAATAAAAAACTAATAAACAAATAATAACCAATAATACAATAAAATAACTAATAACTAATAAATAATAAAAACTAAAAAAAATAACTAATAATAAACTAAATAACTAATAACTAAACTAATAAAACTAAACTAATAAATTTTAATAACCAAAACTAATAAAACTAATAAATAA